>JABXWE010030504.1:0-10734 GCA_014611495.1 Limonius californicus
GTATATACTTTATCAGTTTTGGGTTGTATTTTTATTACCTCGCTGCTGGTTGCTTTTATAATGTGATTGTTTTTAGCTATGTTATTTAATAAATCGGTTAATGGTTTGCAGTTTGTTACTTCAGATACGAAGATGGGGGGAGGTTTTTGTGCATTACTATTATCTGCCACATTCTTGCCTGCACTGATGTCTTCGCCTAATTTTTCATATTTATTGCTACTTGGGACAGGTGCACTTAACCAGTACTCGCTTAGCTTTGTTTGTCTTTTATGTTGGGTATTTTCTTCGGGACTTCTAAGTTTTTTTTTTATTTACAACCACTTGCCATTGTTCAGGGTTAGTCTGTGGTGTACTTTGCTGCATATAGTCATAACTTTGGCTTAGCTGCTGGGGTAAATACATAGGTTGTGGTTGTGGGGTGTAGGGAACTACATTTTGTGGTAAGGTCAGGGGCTGTAAGTTTTTCGAGTACGGACCTGACTGTTGTGTACATGTATATTGTGGGTTTTGCTCATAATAAATATTTTGGTTCGGTTGGACGTAGAGCCCGGTATAAAATTATGCGTGTTAGCCATGAGAATGGCAACGCATTGTTATTAGTCTTAATCTGTTTGTTATTTTGTTGTATTTTACCTTATGTGTAGTAAAGTTGGTCTTATCACTTCCAAGTTTATCAGAGTTCATTTGTTATCACGCAACACAGAGCAACACACACGTCCTTGCGCTACGATATTCAAATGCATACTATTGTCCCATTTTGATAAACTTTGTTGTACTTATTGGAAATTTAACAGTCCAAGCTTAATTATCAGTTAAAAAAAATGTACAGTTGTGTGTGAAAGTGGATGAAATCTGACCAGAAGTGAAAAATTTGTAAATTAAGTGTAATTATTTAAAACATAATTTCTTTCTTAAACTCTATTGAATAACTTTTAACAATATCCAATTTTCGAAAAAATTGTAAGGATCTCGTTTTCAAGATATACCTTAATTTACTAACTTTTAAATCCATTTTTTTCGGTGAATTGTATATTTTTCTCGGCTGGAAATTGAGCGTTACCTTTCCAAAACAACTTATAAAAATCAGACAAGTAGCAAATAAGAACACTACATTTTAACGAATCGATTTAAAAAAAATTGAAGCTCAATATCTACATAACTTGTCGAATTAAAAAAAATTACTAGGTGATGCATGAATTAGATATCCTCAGCTATATGTAGTTAAAGTTTTTGGCACATGTTTAGAATCATTTTTTCAATCAATTATAGTGTATAGTGTCCAGTAAATTAAAAATATTGGAATTTAACACTTCTGCATATGAGACAGTTCCTTTACCACAAGACCATTTACGATACATGATCTTTGTTCTCGCAATCAGAGCTAAGATGATCCAAAATATTCTTCCTTGTCATTGAATAAATTCATTTAAAACTTTATATGTGATACATTTTCAAATAGTTTCTCATAAACCATATGAAAAATGTTATCTTTCCATATAATTGCGGTAATGCAGATAAAAAATTTATTTGGGAACTGTATATGTATTTGTATTACTACTAAGTTCTAATGAATTTATACAGTACGTATTTGATAATTGAATATCTGGTTAATTGTGATCTATGATTTATTTATACTGTTCTGAATTTTGTATGAAGTTTACTCAGAAAATTTTGTACAAAATTCTGCAAAACATGTTAACAGTACCAACTGTCTTATAAGACAACGAGAACTGGACACACAGAAATACCACTAGAACAAAATAATAGCCAGAGATAAAACACTTAAGGAAGATAGCTGGTAAGACAAAAAGAGACAGAATGCGGAATGAAGAAATAAGAGAGATGTTAAACCAGAAGTTAATACAGAAGATAGAAGAGACAACCAAGCTGGTACACATACATATTAAGGATGGATCCAGAGAAAACATGCAGAAGAGTACTAGAAGTAAGAAGACTAAAGAAAAGAAATAGAGGAAGACTTAAAAAATCCTGAATGGCGCAGATAGTAAAGAGAGAAAGACAAGCGGGGAAAAACAACAAATGAAATAAAAATACTAGCAAAGAACAGAAAAGGATGGAAGTCACACTCCTAAATCCAATGCCGAAAAGAAAAAGGATGTAAGGAAGAAGAAGATGTATGGCACGAACCAGAATTTTGTGTGAAATTCTTTCTGTAAGCATGCGCAAACAGGTGAAAATTAGGTTGACATCTATGAAAAAACCAAAGCAATCGTGTGACTGTGGATAATGTAGAATTCGATCAATATTTTGTAATATTAAGTTGATGCATAAGATCCTGGTGCTGTTATTTATTTTACATAAACAAAGCACTGTTTCCATGGAAACGTCACGCTGTGGAAGTGCGGTTAACGTCGGCGCGGCGGCGTAAACATGTGGTAAAACGTTTACTTCTGCCCTCTGTGGTAATTGATGAACACTAAAAGTTGCAAGTGTACGCATGATGCAGATCTATACAATTTTGCAGATTGTACAGCATGAATGTGCAGAATATTATATAAAATTGTGCACATAGAATTCCGTAGATACAAGATACAAAATTTTTAAAAACACAAAATTCTGCTTGATGTCATACTAGCCTAATAGTATAAAATGAAACCCGCTTTTATATGTAACGAAATGCACAAAATATTACAGAACACAGTCTGCTAGTTAGATTTATTTATTTTTCTTTTCACTTACTGTAATATCTTAATATTTCCAAAAATAATATTTCATTAAACAACGCATCATGTAGCGTTTGTTCAATTTGGTGTACAAACAAAGTAGCCAAATAACCTCGAACCCTTTATATTCTAAATTCTATACACCAAACGAAAACATGATTTTATTTTACTTTTATAAAAGTAACGCAAAAATAATACAAGCCACAAAAAGATACATTCGAGGTTATGTAAACAAAAGTAAACAATTATTAATAAACTCTGATAGATTTTTATCTTATCTACAGTAACATGATTATTTTGACAGTTTTCTCACGGATGCCAATGTAATTTGCACCTATTTGCACACGCTCACAGACAGAATTTTGTACAAAGTTCTGTGGCATGTAAGACCTGCATGACATGGCACAGAATTTTTTACAAAATTGTGTTCAAGGTGTTTTTACAAAATTCTGTGCCATGTCATACAGCAAAATTTTGTAGAAAATTCTGTAGCTCCTGCTCTAGAGTCCACAGAATTTTGTTCAGAAACAACGTCAAACCGGTGCGCAAACGAGCACTTTCTAGTGTTCATCAATGATCACAGAAGACAAAGACGTAAATGTTTTACCACGTGTACCACCTAAAATCTCTTAACGCTAGCCATTTTACACAAACTTAATATATCTTATAAACAAAAAAAAACCTTCCCGAAAACGCAAAAATAATACAAGCCACGAAAAGATAAACAACATTCGAGGTTATGTAAACAAAAGTAAACAATTATTATTAAACCTCGATAGATTTCTACCTTATCTACAGTAACATGATTATTTTGTCAGTTTTCTCACAGTTGTCAACGTAATTTGCACTTATTTGCGCATGCTCACAGACAGAATTTTGTACAAATTTCTGTTCCGTGTAATACGCGTTTTGCAGAATATTGTACAAAGTTATGTTAAAAACTTTGTAAAAAATTCTATGCCGTGACATACAGGTCAAATATAATAATATATATTATTTTCTGTTGTGTCTTAAAAGGACTTTAGTATTTTTCATGTGTTAATTTGGAGAATTCATTTATTCTATTGATCGACAGCCTTTTCGTCCCACTGCTGGGCATCGGCCTCTTCTCTGCCACGTGTTTCTCCTCGGCGGTAAGGTAGAAACACGGGGAACCTACACTTTAACGTCGAATCCGAACGTCAGAAATTCCAAAGATGGCTTTTTAGCATTAAGATCCCACGGTTGCAAGCCGGATTGGGAAATTGTGTTTGGTGGGTTGCAGCCAAGATTTTATAAATCTGCATAGTAATGCTTAGGTTTCGAATCCAAGCCAAAATCGACGGTATGCTCAGAAAGCAAGCGCTCTACCAACTGAGCTACCACCACACACATTTATTCTACATCTTCTGAGTAAATTGTGTTATCTTGGTTAGCTTTGCTGCTCCTACAATTTACTATACAGCAAAAATGACATAATTTGGAGAAATACTTGCTAAATAACACTTTCCAAATAATAAATTTTGTACAAATCTTTGTAAACAAGTTGTATATGGGCCCTCCTTCAACCATATTGAATTTTAATTGAACTCTTAAGTTCTATCAAGTGTCTACTACTGGAACATGCATACAGTGAGGTTCTTATTTATTTACTCCGAAAAAAATTAATGCTGTGTATTTGGTTAGCTTGTTTCTATAAATCTTTGAAAGACAAATGTTCATTCAGTAAATTAATGGTAAACAGTTTTCATTTTGACAACAATCTTGAAATACCATTCTCAACATAAAAAAGCCGACGGAAGTTTTATAATTCCAAAATTAACTACAGCGCCACCAACCAAACAAGCCCATCGGAATATATGCCAACTAATTTTAAAAATTCGTGGCGGTAAAAGTTTCAGCCAATACCTACAAGCTCTGTCGGCGTTGTACCTTCCCTGACAAAAGTGAAAGTAGCTACCAAATTGACAGGTTATCGCGTGTTTGTTTCTTAAATTTCTCTGCTTTCGTTCATCTTTATAAAAGAAATCAGTCTTTTTTAAGACTATTTTTGTTCGTCTTATTCGAAATAAGGTAAGCATATATTTTATAGATAATTTAAAGTATAATTAAAATGAAACTATCGCATAACCTCAAAATATATTTTTTACCTATTAGGTATTTGCTATTTATGTATTTATTTATAGAATCCATTTCTTCTAACCGCTTTTATCGGTATGGCAAGTAAAGGGAAAAAAACTGTTCATTCTGAAGCCAGAAATATTATTAAAAATGTTGTGGAGTTCTTCGACCGACAAAAAGCTGCCGGTGTGTGGACATTTCCTTCCCCCTTCCTCCCAAAGTTCCTAAGATTAACATTTTAGTTAATAAAATGAAGGAGAAGATTGGCTATGTTGGGGGTACAGAAACACTAAGAAAATCTTTATTACAAATCGGCTCTAAATATAAAAACTGCCACAATAAAAAAAAGTTATTGATGGAACGTAACGACATTAGAAGAAGAAATGTGGCAACGCGATGGGTTGCTAGAACTGTAGAAAGTTTATGTTTCATGGTAAACACTGGTTCATCGGATGAAGATTTTGAAATCAGTGAAGAGGAAGCTAGTGACGACGATAGGGTTTAATTAGTTTTAAATATGCACTTTTTTGTAATTTATAAAAAATGTTTTGTTATTTTGGTTCTTTTCACAAAAATGTTCTTTCTGCTGTAATTAATTAATAAAATAAAAATAAAATTTCCTTAATTATTTCCTTCTCAAATCTAATTCTGGTACTTGTCTAATAAATTTTCTTTTAACAGTTTTAAAAAATTTATATAAGAACGTAGGTACATAAGAAAAATTAATAAACTTGCAAATACACAATGTTACAGGTTTAAATTTACCGCCAAAGTACTATTGACGCTGAGTGTACCTCTAAAATACAGCAACACCACACTACGCCTACCCAAGAGACTTGTTTGCTTGGTGGCACTGTATGTTTGCAGAATTTCTTTTAAAAATCCCCCATGTGGTAAAACTTGCATTAGATTCTACTTATAACATGAGTTGCCGACAATTACACTAATTTGCAAGAAAAGCTTTATTTTTGAAAAAGATCTAGAGCAACCATAAACCAACCTTTATCAAATACATTGAACAAATTCAAGCAAGCATATAGATAAATAATCTATGTATACTATTCTTGCCTAGGTATTTTTCAACACCCAAAAACTAATTATTAACGCTTTCTCATCAAGATTTACTTACAATTTTCGATCAATGTTCTTAAACAATTCTCCTGTTACAGTATCCCACACTTTAATCTGTCCGCCGAGACAAGCACTAGCAACACTGTACCCATCCGTGGCAATACACTCAATTTCCTGAGGATGTCCTTCAAGCACGATCGGCACACCTTCCAGTAAGACGGGAACTTCACTCTCCTCAGCTTTTTCGTTGTACCATGAAGCCCTCCACTCCGCATAATTTCGAGAACAAACGCAGCGATATAGAGCTACGAACCCGTATGCCAAAACGACAACACTCATGAAGCATAATATGGTTGTTAAAAGAATCTCCATAGGAGAGCTTGGATAGAGCGGACGATCGGTATGGTGGAAATTACTACTTCCAGTTGTTCCATCCAAGTCTAAAAAAAAAACATTAGATTTCCTCTAACAATGAATTTTTATTTACATACCACTGAAATCTATTGGATCTAATGCAACAGCTAGGGCTTGCCATTCAAATTTCTGCCCATATTTCTCTTGGGGGTTTCGCAGCAACACTGCCTGTTCAGGATTGATTGGGTGGGAAATTTTTATGTTGGGCAAAATTGCAATAGAACGGCCACCTAGTGAGATATTGTACTTCCTTAAAATAGCAGCCCAGTGCTGAGTTGATAATCGCAACCAGGGTGAATATTCAGGATGTTTTAGTCTATTCAGTTCATCAGTCTGGTTTTGCTTGAAAGTAAAGTCAACCGTGCGTTGTGTAACAAAATTTTCATAAGTATTGTTTACATTAGACTTTCCATGCAAATTAAAAGTATTGAAATTTAGAAATATATCCGAAACGTTCTGCCTGCCATCTCCATTAGTCTGCTCCGAGTTCCTATGACTGCTCTTTTCAGTCAACTCCAAAAAATACTGTTCAACAATTCCACTATTGTATAATATACGTGCAATCCATATAACCATCAGAATCATAAAGGCACGTTGGAAAAATCTTGTGCGTGCCCAGATATTAACTAGCCTCAACCGTTTTGGTATCTTTTTTTCTTGTCCTCCTTGCATTTGCCCAGCAACTACATCGGTATGACCTGATGACAACCTTGGATGCGACTTAGAACGATTCATACCCATAGCATTAACAGGGCCTGAATTTAGAGGCTTGTCATAATAAAGATGAGTTTGATACAAACTATTTCGAAAATTAGGGTTGGTTTTCTCAACTAGATTTTCCATCCGTCTTGTATCTATACCCAAAATCGTACAGAAAAGGAACATTTGGAGGAAATAATCAGTCAAGAGGCCAACAATGGCAAAAATACAAAATTCTTGGATCGCAGGTACAAAAGTAAACAGACCAATAGTCAAAATTGTGATTTCACTTAATAAATTCTTTGTGATAGACCAGCCTTCTTTGCTTAAACCTTGGGCTACCCTAATTTTTACATCTAAGTGCTGTGGAGTCGATACCACACTTTTGGTTATAACCAATACGTTTTCCAAACCCACCAATATTACAAGATAAGGAAAAATTTCTTTGCCCTGTTGGGAAAAGGTTAATCCAAAGAAGAAACATATGCCCAATGTCATTCCTAAACTGCTTAAAACTGTAGCAACTACAGTACATGCCATCACAATTTTGGACTTAATTAATTCAATTTTGCGAACAGAAAAATAATAGTATAAGAATAATAACAAAAATGCAGTGGCCACTGGGAAAAACTCGTTGTAATTAAATTCCCCTGGATAATAAATATAGACAGTTTCGTTGTAGATTTTAGCAGTGTTTTCCGATAAGCTCATATTTTGGTGCAAGGGGTACAAAGTCTGAAGTTTATGTCTCAAACCAGATATAAATCTGAAAATTAGAAGAAAAAATTTAGATAGTCACACCTGCAAACACTTGTGTTTCAAGATGGAAAACTTACTGAGGATCATATTCTTTAAGGAACAATGTAATTGCATATTGTAGTATACGCTGCCTATTTCGGAGGGGATACCGTTTGATGCCAGTATCAGATAGATGCATTCCAAAGAGCATTTCGGCAACTGATGTTTTTCCCTTTTGCAAATTCTGTAAAATAAAATTATTATTAAATTAAATAAGCAAAAAGAGAGCCACTGAAAAATAGAAAAAAAGTGCCAAATTGGTTATTTCCAGATTACATTTTTCCTGGACTCATGAAAATTTTGTAAGAAAAACTTGGTAAATACGCACACTACTATTTCATACGAAATAGGAACAGAGAAAATCTTTAAAGTGAAAAATTAAGTTAGTTTGTCGTTTTCAACATTTACAACCATTTCATATACTTTTAGGATTTTAAGAAGGCAAGACACATATCTATTTAATTATGAAACAAACTGTATCAGACTTGTGCGCCATGTAAGTTTTCTTCAGTTTTCAGTTGTGTGTACTACAAACAGAAAGGAAACAAAACTTCAATTCCCCTGTATTCTTTATATTAAACAAAAACCAAGCACGTTTGTCAAAGAGTTCGTTTTTCTGCTCCGCTAGTTCGCCTTCCTCTGTCTGACTTATTGTGAAATGGATGCCAGAGTGAGAAGACGAGGCAGAGCTGAAGACAACAGTTTCTGTTTGTACACGAATCTGATGCCAGCTTGAATTTTACAAACTAATTTTAAATGTGATTTTGAATCTTACCTGTTGATTGAAAACCGTAGTAAGAAGAGAAGGGTCCAGGGCGAATTCCTGCACATCTTGATGCCATAAATTGGCTGGTGACAAAACAAGACAACTGTATTGGGGCAAAACATTACTTTTTGCATCCTTATTCTTCTTTACAGCTTCCACGTGCAGACAAATTTGTCCCAAAGACTTCGAACTGTAAGCACTTTTTGTTTCACAAGAATTTCACATACAAATTTAACAAAGCAAACCTCTGCGATTCCTGATAATTTCTTACAACATCTAAGAGCTTAAAGCTCTCATACAGTGGGGTACGAAACGCATCACTTAAGTAGAGATTTGAGTCCCAAGGCATGACAGCGGTTCGCAGGATTACTTGTTGTACATAGCACCATGGAGGCTTCCCCGACAACGCCTCTAACCCACTTGTGTTGCTCCCTGATCCCCATGTTTGTAATGGGAGATTGCCTGGCAATGGCAGATGTAGCAGCGGGTAACTACAATATAAAATGTCTTTTAAAGTAGAAAAGTGGATTTCTATTTTATAAAAAAATTCTGTAACCACCCTTTTTCAATTATGTACTTATTAAAAAAATTATTATAACGTGTTTTTTATATTTTATTAGTAATAAATATTGGAAATTATTTAGCCAATAAAAAAACTGCTGGTATAAGGGAACACAACCTTAGGCTTGTGTGAGCCTCAGTAATTCCAAGTACTGTAGAGATGGAAAACTGTAAGAAGTACATGATCACTTACCGAAATCTGAAACATGGACCTATCAGAAAACCGCAGGGTGGTCCCTTAGGGCCCTCTCTGGTGACCCCACCCCCTTTCCGGCCCCAAACGGCGCCCGCCCCCGTCGGCATTCCTCCCGAATTTCAAAAATTTTCCGTAACCGGTTAAATTTTTATGCCGATATTTAAGATTTTTTTCGACGTTTCGGCGTCTACTACGCCGTCTTCCGGGACGTTAGAACCGCTTTCGTCGGCCGTCGATGCGCCGTACTTACGCGAACAGATTGAGCTCGCGACCGACCCGCTGCGATGACGTGGACACGTGCTGGATGTCGATTCGTGTTTCTACTTTGGACGTCTCTGGCGGCCGAACGGTAGAGCCTACGGGAAAATGCCATAAGGAAAAGTTGTTGTCCTCGACGAGACCAACAACATATTCGAAGCGCAAATCGCTCCGACAAAAAAATTTCCGGGTGCCTTCTTGTCCATACATCCCAACGATAGGGAACAGGAGCTGAATTCAGGACCGTCCTGAGACAAAACCGACCGATTTTGACCGGGTTTTTTTTAATGTTCCTTATTGAGGCTACTGAGAGGCCGTTGCGACCAGTTTTTTCCTAAAATTTTTGAAATATTGCTTATTTTCGCCCCTGGGAGCCCGATTCTCCCATTATTCCAGTAAAATTCGTTCTGCAAACGGCTGATGAGCAGTGGCGTAGGTTTTGTTGTCAAATGGAGGTACTTATACATTACAAAATTTAGTGTTTTCCATTATAATGATTGTATGGAAAATTAGTATAATCTGTCTTTAGAGTGATTTTTAAAATATAAAAAAATCTGTTTTAAAATATTTAAATGACAATTAATTCCAACCTACCCTAAAATGTAAATATGGATTCGTCTGAACGAAAACTCGTGTCTGCACATTGCGCACTTCTTACAGTTTTCCATTTCTACTTAGAAAATTACCAACATTTTTTTTATTTATTTTATTTCAAGATGTTATATTTAACATTTGCTATGGGCTTCTTTCCAGGCCAATATTGTTAATGCATACTAACTTTCCATTGAATCTGGCGGCATTAGCATTCTTTAAGTAGCAGTAAATATTCAATTAATTGTACCTTATCTATGTAACACACACTAAAAGTACATTATTATATTAACGCAAAAAAAGTATACATTCCAACATAAAACGAACCGTTGCCCACATCCCATTCTTATATTTAAAAAAAACCTAAATACATTACGCGAACACTCCGTATGTACTGTAAAAATTACGTGACCAACGTTAATATAATTGTTGGTCACTTATAAAATAATCATTAAATTTATATTTTAACACAGGGATGTTGCGGCACAAACTTGTAGCGTCATAGTCCTATTCGGACTATGTTCGTTGTCTCAGTTGAGTCGTTTTATTATTTATTTAACTATGGACTACTAAACACCAGTGGCGGCTTGTACTAA
>JABXWE010030507.1:0-11470 GCA_014611495.1 Limonius californicus
AATTGGGAGATTTTGGTAAGGTAATTTGTGTTTGATGATGAATGGGCTGTTGTGCGCTCTGATGTTGGTTATGGTTTTTGTGAGTTTGTTGTGGTGCAGCTGATGCTTGTAAAAGTTTTGTGATAAACGGAATATGTGGTCCTTTATGGTTTCTATTTCTGTTTGTTCGTGTAGTTGTGTGATTCTGGTGTACCTGCTCAAATTTGTAATTAATCTGAGGCATTTGTTTTGGTATACCTGCAGTTTGTTTAACGTTGGATTTCCTGCGTTGCACCAGACAGGAGCAGCGTATGTCAATATGGGCCTCAAAATCGTGGTGTATAATAGTTTTTTATTTTTTGTGCTGGTGCTGTCTTTGCACATCATTGGATATTATGCTTTTCATAGCTCCATAAGCTTTCCTGACTGTGTTTTTTATGTGCAACATGAAATTCAATCTGTAGTCCAAGTGTACACCTAGATATTTGACGTTGTCGGTAGGTGTGATGTTGTGGTTGTTAACTTTTAAGGGTGTAAATATTTTGTTGTTCGTGAATTTTCTTGAAAAAATTATTTCCTCGGTTTTATCCGGGTTGATTTTTATTTTCCATTTATTGTAGAATTGGGTGATTTTGTTAATGTGGATTTGTATTTGTACGTTTGCGACAACCGCGGAGACGAGTGAGCGTAAACCGCGGTGTCGTCCGCATATAGAGCTATTTTTGTTTTGGGAAATTGGGGCAGATCGTTGATAAAGAGCGAGAATAATCTAGGTCCTAATACTGAGCCTTGCGGTACACCGGCGTTTATGATTTTAGTTAAAGATTTTGTGTTGTTTACTTTTACTGCAAATTGCCTGTTGGTTAGGTATGAGTAAATAAGTTTAATTAGGTTAGCTGGCAGTTTCATTTCCATCAGTTTATATACGAGGCCTTTCAACCAAACCTTGTCGAAAGCTTTCTGGATATCTAGAAGTGCCATTACGGTTACATTGTTTTTGTTGTAGTTAATTGCAATGTCATTAACTATTCTTGCTACCTGCTGTGCAGTGTTGTGCTTCGGTCTGAAACCAAATTGGTGGTCTGCGGTGATTTTGAGTTTCTTGTCTATTTTATTAAGCCTGTTTAGGATTACTTTTTCGGCTACTTTCGACAGGGTGTTTAATAGGCTTATGGGGCGGTAATTAGAGGGGTCCTTGTGGTTTTTGTTTGGTTTCGGGATTGGTATTATAACGGCTATTTTCCACGCATCTGGGAAATGACATAGTTTAAACATTGCATTGATTATGTACGTCAGCTGTACTAAAGCTTTTTTCGTTAAGTTTTTCAGTATGATGTTTTCGATGTTGTCGGGCCCAGGTGCTTTCTGTTTGGGTAGATATTTGATGATGTTTAAGATTTCCCTAGGGGAGGTGATGATTTTTGATAAGGAGTTAACGTTAGGATTATGGCTATTAGATAAAAAGTTTTCGGCGGTTTCCAAAATTTCTGTTTGTTCTTGAGTGTTATGTCCGTCTAATTCATGGACTTTCTCGAAAGCGTCTGCCAGGGCGTTGGCTTTATCCCTGTCGGTGAATGCTATTCTGTTGTTAATTTCTATTGCTGGGATTGGGTTTGATGATTTTTTTAGTGCTTTTGTTAACTTCCATAGGGAATTGTCTGTAGGACTTAGAGATTGAAGCAATGTGGTCCATTTGTTATTTTTGTGTAGTGTGATTGCCTGTTTTATTTGTTTGCTTGTACGTGTCATTTCTTGTTTGATTAATTGGTTGGCCGTGCGTTGCCATGATTTTCTTAACTGGTTTCTCTGCGAGATTAATTGTAAAATCTGATCTGGCAGTTGATCTTTATTTTGATTGACCTTTATTATTTGCGTGTGTTTTGATTTTGTTGTAGTTATTGCTGTTGTTAGTTTCACTACTTCTTCATTAAGTTTGTGTGTGGTTGTTATGTTTGGCGTCAGCGTAATTCGCTGATCGAGCGTCTTCTTGAAATCTGCCCACACCGTGTTTCTGAAGGAGGTTAGTATTTTGTTTTGATTTTGGACGGCTTGGTTTTCGAGTGTAAATAAAATTGGGTTGTGATCTGTGGCCAGTTCCGGTATGGATTGTGGTTCTGTTATGTTGATTACATTCTTGTTTATAATTATATCTATTGTGGATGGTGTTGTGTTGTTGTACGGATAATGGGTGTGCGTGTTGGGGTACATTAATGCTACATTGTTGTTAGTGATGTAGTCATTCAATGTGTTTCCGTTCCTGTTGTTTCTTCTACAGTTCCAGTTGGTGTGCCTCGCATTCAGATCGCCTACCACTATGACTTTCTTTGCTGTGGTCAGGAGGTTTTGCAGTTCGATGTGTGTGAATTGATTTAGGGGTCTATTGTATGCAGCTATTATGTGTGTATTATCTAATAATCTAATCGCTATTGTTTCTATTGTGGTGTTGTTTAGAGTGATTGTGTGATGTGGAATGTCGTGCTTTATCAGCGCAGCTACACCGCCGCCCTGTTGGTCGCGGTCTGCTCTGATAGTGCGGTAATTTTTAATTTTTAATTTGTCGCGTTCATTAAGTTTTGTTTCATTTAGTAACATTATATCTACTTTATGTTTAGTAATAAACTGTGTTAGTTCTATGATGTTGTGTTTTATGCCGTTTGCGTTCCACGAACCTATTTTCAGTTTATAAACCATAACTGTTTAAATTCAAAGTAAAGTTATTAAAAACTGTAAAGCGTTCTAATGCGCTATTACAAGATTTTAATTGTTTGTTTAAGTCTTTGACTGCCGCTAACATCGCACCTACGTTAATAGTTTGGTTTAGCACATTTAGCTCTTTAGCTAATTCGCTAAACTCACTTAACTTTTCACCACTATTTTGCACTGACGCACTTTCTTGGTATTGAAATCTTGATTGTTGTGGTTGTGCTTGTGTTGGATCTGTTGGTGTCCACGGGTTCGCCGTTGGTGGTCGGGCTGCTCTTAATCTTAGTTCCGGGAAGTCCGAGCGCGTCGGTACCCTTTGTTGTTTCGTCTGTGTCGGGATTCTTTGATTTTCCATGGCCTCAATTTTTTTAATATACACTGGACATTCCGTGCTGTTAGCTGGGTGAGGTCCTAAGCAATTTGCGCAAGTAGCCGGGGTTTCTCGATCCGTTTTTTTGCAGACGGAGGTGTGGTGTGCTGCTGCACATTTCAGGCATCTGGGGGCGGCGTAGCAATTGGACGTGGCGTGTCCCCAGCCTTGGCACTTGTGGCACTGAATCATTTTTTTGTTATTGTAATATTTTTCCCAGGAAATCAAGGTGTACTCTAACGCTTTCACCTGAGATATAGCTTTAATAGTGACGTGATTCGTGGTCACTATTAAGTACGCGGGCCTACGAGTTTTATTCATTCGGTAGCATTTAAGGACTTCTATGGAATGAATATTTTTTAATTCAGACTCTATTGTTTCCGGCTCTGGTGAGTGGTCGAGACCTCTCAAAACGAAGGCATGCGTTTTGTCTTTTTTATGGGTGAACGTATGAAATTGCTGTCTTTCTTTGTTGAGCATTGTTTTTAAATGCTCCCATTCCTCTGTGTCGGTGACGTAGATGTTAGTGTTATCGACGGTGTATTTTATTTTGAAGCCTTTTTTAACATTAGCCTCGATATATTTGATTAGTTCTGTATTATTGCTAGCCTTACCGTACAATACAATTGGGGGTGGTGCTGCAGATTTTGTTGTCTTTTTGATTTGTGGTATAGCAGTTTGGGGGTCCTCTTCTTCACTCATGGCCTCCTGTTCCTCTTCGGGTTCCTTTGCCAATGGGCTGTAGCGGTTGCTGACTGCTACTCGATGTTGGTTGCTCGCTGTAGGTCTTGGGAATTTCCTTCCTGCCTCGGTAGGATCATCTGGTTTCCTGTTACGTTTTCTACGTACCATTGTAAAGCTTTGAGCTACGTCACAAGACGCGGTCGGGGTTGGGTCGGCATTTCCAGGTAGTTCGGGGTCCATTGTTGCGTCGGATGTGACGTGTTCACTGGTTGTTGGCGTTGAAACTCTTACATTTGCCGTTGGGTGGAAATTTCCGAAGCGTTCTTGTGTTGCTTTTGAACTGTAGTTAGTTTTTGAATTTTTATTCTTCAAGAATCCTGATTTGAACGTATGGTTTGTTAAAACGCGGCTAACAACAGTTCGTTTAGTCGAGGGTTGGGCACTTTTAGTTCGCATTTATCTATCCCGCGGATCACTAACGGTTAATTATCTTATCTTTAACACTAATTATTATTTACACACTACAACTATTATAAACTATCCTAACGAAAAACTACGCGAACGTGCAGAGCACGTGCACGATTTCTTACTACCGGTAAATCACCGATGATTTGTTCAGTACTGATAATATTAAACACTTCCGTCCCGGTCGGCTGCCGCACGGAAACTGGACGAGAACCGGTGCTTTCAATGTGGTATGGCCGTTGTCTTCAGTATTTGCAGCCATCTCGTCTTTAGAATGTAATTTAGTTTTCCCTTAAAATGCTATTTTGTTTTCGTATAAAATACTCTTTCTGTAAACTACACGAAAATTAAAAAAAAAAATACAGTTTGCTATTTCATCTGGAATTAATCAAAATAACGTTATTTTGTGAAAGCGTTAATATTCCTGCTTAACTAAGGAACATTAAGGGCAGCGAGAAAAATTAAAAAAAAAAGGAGACAACGGCACGCGGTGTTCCCAAGCGGTCACCCATCCAAGTACTGACCGCGCCCGACATTGCTTAACTTCGGTGATCGGACGAGAACCAAATCAAATCAAATCAAAACAGTTTATTTATGCTACTATATACAAACATATTTACAGGTAAAATACATACTATTAATTTGTGGGTGATTATAAAGTTTCTAGCCTAGGCTATCTTACTTTGAATATTTCATTTGGTTTACTTATTTACATATGCGGTGTGAACAGTCTTTTGCCTGTGGGCAGTTAGTCTTTACATTTGCGGTTAATTGTGCACTTCACTGTCACAAAGTCGCACCTCAGAATTGCAAGGAAAATGTCCGAAAAACCTTGCTGAAGAAGATGTTTACCTTAGGAAACGCCTGCGGTGATAAACCTTTGGTACTGAAGCCGTCACTACTGTGTCTCGTACAGAGGCAGTTGCTGATAGGTGAATTTGTACTTCACTCGGAAAGGTGCATTGTGTGCTCTGATAGTTGTTATGTTTTTGAGAAGATCTGTATGTATCGTTTGATTGACATAAAACTTTTGCGCCATTTCCTTTATGTAGTTGTCAATATAATCTATTGCGGTTTCGGCGTGCAGGTCTTCTATTCGCTCATACCTTCCCTTGTTAAGGATAAGCCGAAGGCATTTATTCTGAAAAACTTGCAGTGGTTTTAGATTCGTCTTTGCGGCGCTACACCACACTGGGGCGGCGTAAGTGATGGCAGGTCGTATTATTGTTAGGTATAGCAGTTCCTTGTTCTTTTGAGACATGCGGCTTCCTTTGCACATCACGGCGTATAAGCTTTTCAATATCGCTTGTCCTTTAGCAACTCGGTCTTTGATGTTATTTTTAAAGGTAAGTTTGCTGTCCAACTTCACTCCTAGGTATTTTACGGTTGATTTTTGGATTGCTTTTTCGTTCTGTACGATAATGGGTTGGAAGGTTTTGGTGTTGGTAGTTTTCCGGGCCATTGTGATCACTTCCGTCTTCGCAGCGTTTATTTTTAACTTCCATTCCTCAAAGTACTTAGTAATTATGTTTACGTGGATCTGCAGTTGTTTGTGTGCAACGACGGCCGACCACGAATGTGCGTAGATTGCAGTGTCATCTGCATACAAGGCCGAGTTTGTATGTTGCAGTAGTGGGAAATCATTTAAGTATCCTATGAAGAGCTTCGGATCTAGGATTGACCCTTGTGGTACCCCCGCCATTATCGACCGCTCAGTAGACTTGCTTTGGTTTATTGTCACCGCAAATTTTCTGTTTGATAGGTAGTGGAATATAAGTTTCACCAGTCCTTTAGGATACTTTTGTTTGATGAGTTTATATGTTAAGCCTTCGATCCACACGGTGTCGAAAGCCTTTTCTATATCCAGTAGTACAAGGGCGGTTACTTTATTTAAATTGAAGTTTCTTATAGTGTCGTTGGCAATTCTTGCAACTTGCTGCACTGTATTATGCTTTTCTCTAAATCCAAACTGGCAGTCTAGCACGATGTTGTTTTTCTTCTCGTGCTTCTTCAGTCTGCTGAGGATTATTTTTTCCGTAATTTTCCCCATGGTATTCAACAAACTGATTGGGCGATAGCTGCTCGGTGCGGTTTTACTTTTCCCACTTTTATGAATTGGCACTATATTTGCGGTTTTCCAAGCCTCGGGGAAATGTGCAAACTTAAAAATTGAGTTAATTATGTAGGTTAGCTGCACGACCGCTTTTCTGGATAAGTTATGGAGAATCTTATTTTGAATGCCATCAGGCCCTGGCGCTTTGTTGGCGTTTGTGTACTGTATGGCTTTTCTCACTTCGACAGGGGTGGCGAGGTGATTTAAGAGTTCTTGCTCTTCTACGGCTACGTTGTTTTGTAGGAAATGTTTTACATCTTCTTCTATTCTTTTCTGGTGATTTGTTTTGGAAGCCAGGTTCATTTTGTGTACATTTTCGAACTGATTTCCTAGCATCTCTGCTTTTTCGACGTCTACGAAGGCGGTTACGTTATTAGAGGTTAGAGTCGATACAGTTTCGAATTTGTTTTTAAGCGATTTAGTCAACTTCCAGAGTGTTCGGTCTCCCGGTTTGACATTTTCTAGTTTGTTTTTCCAGATGGCGTTTTTATGCGCGTTGATTTCTTCTTTGATTTCTTTGGTATATTTATTGATTCTTATTTTTAGTGCCGGGTCTCTAGTGCGCTGCCAATTTCTGCGGGTTCTGTTCTTCTCTTTTTTTTATCCAAAATATCTGCGGGTAGGTTGTCATCGCGGGATGAAAGTTTTTTGATTTTGATGGCACTTCTGGTAGCTGCGCTGACAGCCGTTGTAATTTTTTCGACTTCTTCCTCTAGCTGTTGGGGGCTTCGTATGCTGTTGTTTATTGTAATTCTGTGATCGAGCTCTTTTCTAAATTTAGTCCAGTTTACAGTTTTGTAATCGAGTACAGTTCTATGGGTTTCCGTTTTTGTTATTGATCCTAATGTAAAAATTAGCGGTACGTGATCCGAATTCAATTCCGGTAGCACTTGGATAGCTGAGATTTTCGGGACATTTTTATTCAGAACCAGATCTATGATTGTTGGTGTCGTGTTGTTAGGTGGATAGTGGGTGGGTTCATTGGGATGCATTACTACACAATTGTTATTGGTTGCGTACCGGTTAATTTCATTGCCGTTTCTATTATTTTGATGACACCTCCACGTTGTGTGTTTTCCGTTTAGGTCCCCAATTACTAGCACTTTGTTTCCGGAATGAAATAAGTCGTTTAGGTCTCGTTGGCCTAATTTATTTAGTGGTCGGTTGTAGCAGCCATAGATGGTTGTGTTGTCGCTAAGTCGGATCCCTATTGCATCGAAAGTTAGATCCCTTGGCGGTGGAATTTCAAGGAAAGGAATTTCGCTGTTAATTAAGATTGCTACGCCTCCGTCAGCTTGCAGCCTATCTTTTCTAACGCACTTGTAACCCCTTATGTGCATTTTGATGTTAGTTGTCAATTTAGTCTCGCAAATCACCATAATGTCTATTTTATTTCTTGACAAAAATTCAATTAATTCACCCGTTTTGGTCCTGAGACCACATGCGTTCCATTCTGCGATTTTTAGTTTAATTCCCATTATCGAGTGATAAAGCAAATTTGTGAAATATGTGGAATTTTTCTGACATAGTGGTACACCCTGCCAATTGTATATTAAGAATTTTTACCTGTTCTAGCATAAAGTCGATGTCAATAAATGAGTCCAGTAGTTGCATTTCTTTAATTAGATTGTTCATGGCTCCCATGTTATCGTTACCTGTTGATTGCGACTGTCTCCATGGGTTGGTTTTTGGGGAGGCTGCTTGCTTCCACCTGGGGGTTGGAAAATCTTTCGTGCAATTTATATTTGGCTTCGTTATTGTCGTCTCTGCCCGTGGTTGGTTTTGTTTTGCGCGCCTAGAATCAATCCACTCTGCTCGTTTGAGGTAGACCGGACATTTGGTGTAATTCGCAGGGTGGTCCCCGCCACAGTTAATACACGTAGCCTTTGTTTCACGCGTAGTTTTTGTGCAAATTCTTGTTTCGTGATCTCCTGCGCACTTAACACATTTTGGTTTTGCGTAACAGTTGGAAGTTGCGTGTCCCCATTCCTGGCAATTGTAGCACTGAGTCATTCTTTTCTTCATTATGTAATTTTCCCATGCCACTTTTGTGTGGAATATGTATTTTGCTTTTTCTCTTAGCGTCTGTAGTTTTATGGTTGCCGGTGTTACCACCATGAAGAGAGGATATTTCTTTGTCTTCATTTTGGCAATTTTGGTTATTTGTAAATCACACAACTTCACTAATTCTTCCCTGATATCATCTACAGAGAGTCCTTCTGGGAGTCCCCCCAGCACGTAGGAGTGTGTTTTACTGCCTTTTACGGTGTACAGGGTGGCCAGATAAGAATGCAAAGTGCTGTATCTCAGAAACTATTCGTCGTAGACACTTGCGGTAAAAAAATTTATAACTAAAGTGGCCAAAAGAAGACCGCGGAAAATATTTTAAGATTTCCAAGATGGCCGCCAGGGGGCGTAACCGCCATCTTAAACTTTTAAAGTGATTTTTCACTGAAATGCACCTAATAAATGTACCAAAAAAATATATGCTTTTTAAAGCTAAGCTTTATTGCAGTAATTTTTGTCTAACACTTTTTGACGTATCTATTAAAGTAAAATGGTGGGGGGTGATTCAATGTTTTTTTAACTAAGCAGCTGTAACTCCTAAACGACTGAACGAATTTTAACAAACTTGGTCTCGTTGGAAAAAGCATTTATTGTTCCAGCAAACCCATCTTACCTGTGATATGCCTAATTTTTAGTGATGCCGCTAGAGCGCGTTTTTTGATATAATAAGAGAAAATTGCAAAATTCTCTAAAAAATTAAATGCAATAATATAACTTTTTTTTCATAAAAATGTAGTGAAATGATGCCTAAATAGGCTAGTGAAAACCGTATCTCGATATCTTATTCCTAACCTAAAATATCGAAGAAAGAAAATTTAGTTATCATAAAATTTCAAATCTAATGCCTCCTTAAATGCTCAAACTGTCTTCCATCACACTCAATGCATTGTTGGAGCCACTCATACGTGGACATTACAGCAGCTTCAATTTCAGCTTTTGAAAGGCTACGAATGGCCTCTTGTATTCGTATTTTCATGTCGTCTCTCGTTGTTTGTGGAATTTGGTAAACAATATCTTTTAACCGACCTCATAGATAGAAGTCCAAACAGGTTAAGTCTGGGGATCAGGGTGGCCAAGGAAATAGACTTCCTCGTCCAATCCACCTCTGGTGATATATTAGATCTAAATGTTCTCGCACATTTATTGAAAAATGTGCTGGGCAACCGTCTAGTTGCAAAAACATATTTTGCCGTATTTGCAAGGGCACATCTTCTAATAAAATAGGCAATTGGTTTACCAGAAAATCAAGAAACACGGCACCATTTAGTGGTTGATCAAAGAAATAGGGACCTATAATAGTTCCGCCCAGGATGCCACACCACACATTAACACTCCAACGGCCTTAATGTTGGACCTCGCGTAACCAGTGAGGATTGGTGTCAGACCAATAATGCATATTATGCAAATTAACGTTTCCATCACTTCTAAAAGTGGCCTCATCCGTCCAAAGAATTTCGGATAAAAATTCTCTATTTTCCCTAATCATACCCAACATCCAATGATAATAATCTATCCGTCCGTCGGTCGAAATCTTCGTCATTTAAGGCTTGATGTAAAACCATATGATACGGGTGCAGTCTAAAAATTTGAAATAACAAACACATTGTGGAACATGTAAAGTAGTATTTTTAGTGACATAAAAACTTACCCATGATCCTTTAATAGTATATTAAAGAACTAGTTTCATAAGGCCTCTTCTTAACGCACGAGTTCAAGTTTGAAAAACGAGACGCGAAGCGTCGAGTTTTTCAACGGACGAGTGCGACAAGTGGTCTTATGAAACGTGTTCTTTATACTATTTTTTCTATTGAGGAAGTTTAAGAGTATTTTAAATAAATTTATGTAGAAAATTTTACGTCAAATCGATTACTAGGGAGTTTTTATAAACACTTATGGCAGCACTGACAGGTGGCTGAAACCATATATCTAATATTTAACTATATTGCGCACTGCTCATCTCTCCCATGCGTGGAAAGTGAGGCCAAGACTGAAAGACAGAAGATAGATGTTTTGTCTTTATCATGGGTACAACATGAAATACGCATGCGCTTTAATTGTCAGCTGTTCAAATTCAAATTAAATGTTTAAAGGCTCGTTTTCAGTGAAACATGTAAATAAATTGTGAAAACGAGAAATTTCTTGAATAAATCATGTCATCAGAACGAGTTCTGAGAAATTAGTGGGCCCTGCTAAATGGAGGCCAATCCAGTGTTTATATTTTTGATAGTTTATTGGGTTATTTTCTGAACAGTGTTCGGCGCTTGGATAGGAGATTATTCTTCTCCTGACCTTACATAAAGCAAGAAGTGCTATTAAGATTTTATAATAAATTGAGTTTTTAAGAAATAGTTGTTGAATTTCCAGCTAATTAAAGATACTTATTAGATATAGTAGCTGGTCGAACTTTGTCCTTGATTGCCTCGATTTGCAACGTGAATTTGTAGTCGGTTGTATTGCTTCTTAGTTACTAAATTTTTTTGTCCTCTCTGGTGTTAGGGGAGGGTGGGCCACAGTGAGACAAAAAAATGTTTTTAATTTTTATTTAATAGCCAAATCTGATAAATCAAAAACTGAGCATTGCTAATGAAACTTCAACATATTGCAAAAGTAATCCTATATGCAAATTAGAAAAAACATACAAAATAAGTATTAAAAATTAACAGACAAAAAAATGTTACAACTGTTTCATTGTGGCCCACTGATGGGCCACAATAAAACAGCCAGTAGGCCACAATGAAACAACATATTTTTCTTAACGCATGTTCAATAATGTAAAATCTAGTTCAAATTTGAAGGATGACTGAAGCCTTTTTGTTTTCCCCAAACAAGTGGGTACTGGTAGGATCATTTTTATGTCGTCTATTGACACTGATTCCACGTCCGGAACAACAGGAAACACAAAGTGGCGTTCACCTTTCAAACTTTTTCTTAGGGAATTAATTTCTATATCGTTTTCAAGATCTTTCTCTTTAGCAACTTGTCCTATATAAAACACTGCTGTTTTTATTTTGAAATGCACTAGCACGAAATCACCAGGTATGGGTTCCCTATCCAATTCCTCAAATCCAGAATGATCCAATGCCGGTGGC
>JABXWE010030510.1:0-23810 GCA_014611495.1 Limonius californicus
ACTTAAAATCAAATGAGGTGTGTTTGAGAGTTGTATCAAGTCCTAAGATTAATGAAGTGGAAGTAATATGATTTCACATTTACAGCTACATGTGTCCCTATAATTACTTACGAGATCTCTGTTTAGTAAAATGTGGCAACAGTGTAAGGGATGTTAAAACTGCAGATTGCTTTGAAAATCAGAATGCCCTTAGCTGCGCGTTTTATATTGCGTTTTGGCCTGTTATTTAAATACATATATATTTGGCAGATGTAGATAAGTTCCAAGATTAATAAAGCAGTGAGAGATCTTGATTTAGTAAAGTATAATAGTAGTATACAAGGTATTCGATTTTTCTCCCCAATATTTTAGCTATTATTCCAAATAACCCAATAAACAACTTGTATATGAGGGTTGTCCGTAAAATAAGGTCTCCAATTTTTTTTTACAAGGAAAAACACTTATTTGCAATGAGTTATACATTTTTGGAAAGCCTAGACTTTCTACTATTTTTCTACGATGCGTTTTTGCATGCGGTTTATCATTTTTCGTATACACGTGTCATAGAACTCTCCCTCCGCGGCGCGCAGGTAGCGTATGACCTCTTCTTTTAACTCCTCGTTGGTCCTGAAATTCATCCCACCCAGGTGTGACTTCAACATAGGAAAGAAATGATAATCACTTGGTGCTAGGTCCGGGCTGTAGGGGGGCGTGTGTGACGTTATCCCATCCAAATTCGTGTGGGGACGAGCGTTGTCCTGATGAAAACGCACTCCCTTCGTCAGCATGCCCCTTTTGTTTTGAATTACACGGCGAAGGTTCTCAAAGTTTGACAGTAGCGATCAGCGTTTATTTTTGTCCCGGTAGGCATGAACTCGCACGACAAGATCCCCTTCCTATCCCAAAACACAGTCGCCATCACTTTGTTGGCAGACAATGTTTGTTTAAACTTTTGCGGCTTCGGCGATCCTGAATGCCGCCATTGACGGGACTGTTCTTTTGTCTCTGGTGTCGTGTAATGTACCCAGGTTTCGTCGCCAGTGACAATTGAATCCAAGAATTCCTCGCCCTCTTCTGCGTAGCAATCAAGGAATTCGCGGGCCGCTTCAACCCGTTGCCGTTGGTGATCTTCGGTAAACATTCTGGGGACTCACCTTGCACACACCTTGTGATAATGCAAATTATCTACCAAAATCTTGTCAATAGTAGTCTTACTGACATCAGGGATCAATTTGCACAGCTCCCGAATCGTCACCCGTCGATCTTCAAACATTACCCTCTCCACTTTTGCAATCATTTCGTCTGAAACCGATGGCCGTCCGGCACGTTGTTCATCATGGACGCTGTACGTCCATTTTTAAACTCTCTGCACCATTTTCGCACGTTTTTGATATCCGTACACTTCACATAACTGTCGATAAATTTCTATAGGCGTAGTATCCTAGGCACACAAAAAACGAATCACAGAACGTAACTCACACCTGGCGGTAGCGGCGAGTGGCAGCTCCATCGCGGTCGGCTACTAAACCAAGTTTAAGCGTCACAGACAGCTCGGAGTGGTGGGGATTCGTAGGCGGGGAATCAAGCTACACGCCAGTGTTGCCAGATCTTGCGTGAAAGTGTAGCGTAAAGCGACTGTAGCGCCTTGAAGACTTATTTTACGGACAACCCTCGTAAACGTTGCACTGTGTTTGTCAATTATACTTTTCATTTAGATACTTTTATTTTATTATTAAATTGCTGCTTTTACTTAGATATGAACATAAAACATTTACCATTGGACTGTGCCAATGTATCTTACATGTAAGTACATACTGATAAGGAAATTATCTCACAACTGAATGGCAACACTGCTTGAATTCCATTTAAATTGAATATATATTCTTCTGTATTTTGCAAATAGAAGATTTAATGTCTTGGAATCAAAACAATATGTATCGTGTTTAATACTTTGTTCATATACATATATTCCTAAGGATTTAGAATCGTATAATTATTAACTTAACAAATTAAAAAATAAATGGTTAAACAGGCATACAATTCTAATTCTTCTAAATCACAACCAGGATTTTGACTTATTTGAATATGCACAGCAGCTTTTTAAATTTGAGAAAAATTTAAATTGACCATCCCTCAGTATATTTTTTCCCGAATGTAGAGGCATTCGTTTTGGTCATTTTAAATTCAGAAATAAATTTTGTTTTTCTCAAATCGCAAAGACTTTCCTTTTAATGTTTTTAATAGTTACGCTTGCCAAAGCAAACTTACTACAAATAAAGAAGTAAATATGCAAAACTAGAGGAATTATCATTCAACAGTTGCTGTTCATGGCTCTGTATTACATTAAAATTCATATCCCATATTTTTTTTGCACCACTTCCTCTTGTACATAATTGGTCAAGCAGCTTATGGACGTATGAAATCGTGTCCACGCATACCAAATTCAACTTATATGATTTTATATGAAAATTTAGATTATTATTTTTTCAAAATCGAGTTTATAGTGTTGTCTTTATTGAATTTGCTGAATATTTATACTTTATTCATCTACGTTTAGTTTTTTTTGTCAATGTTACTCATTCAGATTAATAATTTGCATTTTATTTTTGTATTATCCTCAGCAAATTTCACTTGTTTATCTTTCAGTAGAAACTGCCTATATTTTAATTGTGCCTAAAGCATTTAATGTGGCTCGCCCGACTGTGACACCGTTCTTTGACAAAGAATTAACGGCTGGGAGGGGGGACGGTATAAATCCGGATATAGTCGTTTTCTCGAATTATCGTTTGCGGGTCCATTTCGGCGGGAAATATGCCGTAAGGTCCGCCGTTGAGGGGAACTCGGTGTGTCCGTTTTTGAACACCGCGGAAATTTCCGTGATCCAGACTGGCACGGTGCACTAACGCAATGGAATTTCCGTCGTTGGAAAGAGCATCACGAGTATTCTCCGGGCGGATAGAACTGATCGAATCGGCCAGGGGCGCGAAAGCTTTTTACTTGAAGAAGATGCGGAGACGGAATTTTAGCTATTGTATAGAGCATCCAGATTGTAATGCTAAGATAGGGAAAGAAATGTCATACTTTCCAACAATCGGGAAGCACAGTTTACACGGGGAAACGAACGAGAACGCTAAAAGGTCAATTGATTTCGCTATGGACAAAAATATGAAAATCAAAACCACCATTTCCAACACAAAAACATTCATGAAGGGACTTGGAGAAGCCCTGATGGGAATACTATTAACCAAACCGATCACGTGCTAATCGAAACCAGAAACGAGAGAAGTATTACGGACATAATATCGTACAGAGGACGCAAAGGACCCGGCAAATGTAAAAATTGAAGAATGCATAAAGAAGGTAGTAAACGAACAAACCAATAAGAAATACAGGAAAACAAAAGACTGGTTGGACGAAGAGTGTGAACACACAATTAAGGAAAGAGAAACAGCAAGAAAGAAATGCTGATACAGAAAACAGAAACAAGTAAAAGAGATTATGAAGAGAAGAGGAGGAGGTGCAAAAACTGTAGAGAAAAAAAAGGCAAACTAAAAACCGAACTTCTCGAGAAAATAGAAGAAAGGCACAACAACAGAGAAATTAGGAACTTCTACCAAGGGCTTAAAAAATCGAGACGGGGATATCATTCAAAGACAATATTGTGCAGGGAAAGGAACGGAAAATTACTAAGAGCACAAGAAGAAGTAAAGGAAACATGGGCAGAGTATTTTGAGGAATTACTAAACAAAGGCCAAGACAATGAAAATGCTGAAAGTCATCAGGAAATAAGCCAAAATATTGTCAACGACGAAGACAATAATACCCCAGATTACGAAGAAATAGCAAGTATGATAAAAAAATTAAAGAACAATAAATGTGCAGGTCCAGATGGAATCCAAGCCGAGACCTTGCCCAACAATGGGATGTTGCGGGCTAATAAAGAAGAAAGAAAGAAGTATCCAGGAAAGTATAACCTAGTGTAGAAATCAAGGCAAGAATAGCATCGGGTACAAAAAATGCAGCTGCGTTATATATGGGGAAAAATGTGTCAAGGGCCAGTGGGTAAGACGGACAAATCAAGAGCTGTACGAATTATTTGGTGAGGCGAATATAGTAGGTGTAGTGAAAGCTTGAAGACTCAGATGGCTAGGCCATATGATACGGTGGGACAACGAAAGAACTCCCAGCAAAATATACAAGGCAGAAATTGGTGGTAAGAGGCGAAGGGGTCGACCCAGAAGCCAGTGGAAGAAGGAACTACAGGAGGACCTACGCTGCTTGAATATTAGAGGATGGGAGGATCGAGCCAAAAATAGAACAGAATGGAAGAAAGTTACAAACCAAGCCATGAGCCTGCTAGGCCTCTAGAGTTACTATATATAGGGTGTCCCAGAACTAACGGGCCATATGCTAAAAGCAGATTCTTTGTGTACAAATATTACGATTTGTCTAATAAACCATAGTCCAAATGTCAATAATAACCAAGATACAGGGTGTCAAAGTTAAATTTGTATTTTGATTTTTTCAAATAACGTTTGAAGAAATGCAAATTTATCAAAAAATTTTTGAAGTTAAGGGTTTTTTGGCGGGAGGAATTCAAATTTTTAACAGCTTTTCTGTTATGCAGTAGAGGGCGCCACCTACAACACTTTTCTACTCCTTAAAACATCACAACTTTTTTTTGTGCTTCAGGGTATGCTCTTTTTTCGTAAAGATATTGATTTTACAACCTTTTCTACGTAAAAATGATATACGTTATTGCGTAACCGATTTAGTTTTATTTATTTGTTGCGTTCGGATTAAAATTATTTGCTATTACGTACGAAATTAGGAATGAATAGCCACTTTTTTTTATAAAACACATTTTATTCTAATAACTAGCCAAACTAAATAAGTAAAAACTTTTACTTGAATGGCCGCCATTAACTTCTACACATTTTGTTAATGCTTTTCTAAGATAGCGTCTTACAATAAAAAAACATTGTTTCTATTTCTGATAACATTTGCAGCTTTTTGAATTATCTGTAAAAGAGTTCTTCCCGATTATTTGTTTCATCATGGTAGACAATTGATTTCATATCGCCCCACAAAAACAAATTCCAACGGGTTATGATCTGGGCTACGAGGTGGCCAAGGTAACTCACTGCCACAACCAATCCATCGATGTGGAAAACGTTCATTTCAGTGGTTTCAAACAGCACGCGGAAAATAGGGAGGGTAATATTTGTACAAAAAATAAAATTAAAACTTCACAACATAACAACTACTTCAAAAACTCAACTTAAAAAATTTACATCAAAAACGACGTGTTAAAAATGACACAAGAAGTGAAATGACATCAGCAATTGTCACGATCGCGTGCCATGGAAACAGCCACAGCCACCTTTGTTGACTAAGTACAAATTGTGTACACATTGCAATGCAGTTAAACATTTAAACCCAAATAACTCGAAAACGGTTACTCGTAGCGACATGAATAGAGTTTACCATTTACACGTAGAAAAGGTTGTAAAATCGATATTTTTGCGAAAGAAGATCATACCCTGAAGCACAAAACAGTTATGATGTTTTAGAGAGTAGGTGGCGCCCTCTACTACGTAACTGCAAAAGTGTTAAAAATTTTAATTCCTCGTTTAAAAAACCCGAACTTCCAAATTTTTTTTAAATATTTACGTTTCTTCAGAGGTTATTTGAAAAAATCTAAAATAAAAATTTAACTTTGACACCCTGTATCTTGGTTACTATTGACATGCAATTTGGACTATGATTTATTAAACAAATCGTAATATTTGTCCACAAAGAATCTGCTATTACCGTATGGCCCCTTAGTTCTGGGACACCCTGTATATAGAGCATCCCGAGTGCCACTAAGCTGCTTGTGCGGCAACCCCGCCCGAGACTCTTCTGATGGACATAACCTCAAAAACCTCAATTTTGCTGTCGGTTCTTTCCCTATCAGTTGCTACGGCAACGGGATCGGTCCGCTTTTGCAAATATGCTGGGAACATGTGTCGGTACAACATATTGAGGCACCAGCCGAATTCGGACACGCGTTCACGAACGCCCCCGTCCGAAACATGAAATTGCAATTTTTAATGGTATAAAATTAGCAACGTTACGACTGTTGTCGAGGCGGCACTACAAACGGCCTACTAAACTTCGTTTGTTGAGCATTGAGCTAGAACGTAAACAAACGCACGTGTTTGACTCACCCGAGCGCGCGCTGTGATTGGTCTACGCTAGATAACGCTAATGCCTCGTTACTTAAGGAGTAATTGACGCTCAAAACCTTTACTTTGCACTCGTAATTACCGGGTTAAGTTTGTGTGCTTTTTGAGCAGTGTTTATCGGTTTTCGGAGCGTTTGTCTAGTGCCTGGTGCTTATTTTTATTTATTGTTATTATAACCACCAATTCTTCTAAAAAAGTCCGACGGCGCGAACGTTAATTTAGAAACGCAAGGAATATTACGTAAATACAGATCCGGTAAATCAACGCACCTGTCAAGCGTTTGTTTACGTTCTAGCTCAGTGCTCAACAAATGAAGTTTAGTTTTGTTTAAGGGAAAGATAGATAGGTAGGCTACATTTCAATTAGAATAAAACAAACTCGGCGAGGATATCTTGTGTAACAGTCCGGTAAAGTCAATATGGCATACATACCCCTTTTCCGCTAATTTCTGTTATTTGCGCTTTTTCCGCTAATTACTATTTTTTGTGCGTTTTATCGTTTTAGCTCTTATAAAATACAATTACGAACCCCTTCACCCGCCATTTCTACTGTTCCACTTTCCTTCCTCCAAACCCTTTTTTTTCTTTTCTCATTTCTATCTTGCTTTTTTCTTTCCTCCTCCTCCATTTCCTTTTGTTCGTTTTTTCTCTTCCTCTCCCACTTCCACATTCTTCTTTCCCTCCTTCAACCACTTTCCCATTTCTTTTTATTTACTTGTCTTTTATCGCCCTTTCTTCATTTCCTCAGCAGAGCATAACAGAATATCACACTGTCTAATTCTTAAGACGTCGGCAAACCAATTTATTGCCTAGTTCTTTTTTTTTAAGACTCTGCATGATTTTAAGTTAATTTAATTTACTTTTAAGGTTGGAATAGAGACGAACAACTACGGCAAGTCTCCATCCTTGTTATGGAGAAATTACCCGAAGATAACTACAAAGTCTTGAAGTACATAATTAGCTTCCTGTCTAGGGTAAAGTTTTTCTGAATTGTGCTAATTAAACTCCTTAAATTTGGCAATGTATTGACAGGTGATGGAAAGAGCCGACCTAAACAAAATGACAGCTCAGAATCTGGCTGTGGTATTTGGTCCAAACCTGGTTTGGTCGGAAAACGTCACGATGTCCTTGTCCGCCATTGGCCCCATAAACATGTTCACCCAGTTCCTGCTTCAACACCACGGGGAAATATTCATAGTTTAAAGCGCTAGGTTTGCATTCAGCAAAGAATGAATTTGTGATTCGTGCGACGATTGCAAGGTAAATAGGAATACAGATCGTGATGTTTATTTTTTGTTATTTTTCTACTTACCTGACTAATAATATACGATAGAAATAATATAAATTAGTAGATGTATTAGATATGAGAGAGACCGAATAGCTTTCGCAGGCCTGGTGTTTAATATAAACGTGGTACACAGAAAATAGTCCAAAATACCAAAGAGTGTTACATGTACAGTTTTGGAAATTTTTTATAGAGCTACTAGGTTCTTAAATGTAAATATGATTTATCAAAAAAAAAGAGTGGGAAATAATTAAAGGGGAACATTGTTGTAAGTAATAAAAGGTGAAGTTAAACTTTAAAAGTTGGTTGTTCCCAACTGGCCCTTAATCGTTGAAGATACGGAAATATACCTACTTAAAAGACTGCAGTATTATTGGTTAAGGATAGTTTTTGTTGTATTGCGCATCAGAGTGTAACAGTTTAGTATTTAAATAGTTTTATTTTAAGTGTAACTGTGTATATTTCTTGTCATTTAAATTTTCTACCTCTAATGTTTATGATTAACCAACCATTCCACTATCTTTTGTAATAACTATTTTTGTATCATGATTTTTTATGTATTGCATGTTTCTTATGGGCATTACTAATATGCATGGAGGATAAAGAATCTAATTAAATGCTTACAAACGAAGATTCTACAAATTGCCAAATAAATGATTATACAAGTTTTGAAGCATCATACCTGTCCATTACTTAAACAATTTCTAGGTTTATTTAACCTCCATTTTAATAATTATAACTTCCTTAAATTAATAAAGTACAAGTTGGTGTTTCAGAGATCTATAGGGTGGTTAGCACTTGTTTACATAATCGGGTTTGTAAAAAAAATTGAGGTATTATAATAATAGAACCAAACTGTATGTATTCAATACACAGGGTGAATCTTATAGGAGTAACCTCATTTATTTTATAATGATTTATTAAACAATTAAATAATAAGGTGATGTACACGACTCACTAAGTATACTTAAGTATTGATTGTAATTAAAATATAAGCAACTGCATCAGCAATGTGGTCTTCGTGTGCAACTGCCCTTTACTTTGAAATTAAACTAGAACCCATTGAAATGTACAGAAAACAAATAACGATGTGGGATCACCCTTCTTTTATCCAATTGTCCTTATCAACAGATAGGAAATGTGAATTGTAAAACAATATGTATATCTGCCCATGTATATGTTTGTATTTACCATCACACGATAAGGGAAAACAAAATAAAACTACTATTATAATAACTTGTTTATTTCAATTAAAATAGCTACTCATATTTACACCCACAAAATAAAATAAATTGTTTACACCCACCCATGCCCCATTGTTCTGGAATTAAAGGTATACAACCACCTAAGAGGCATTGCCCAAGTAGAAATCTTTAAAATTACTTATTGGAGTTACAATTCACCTATTGTTATAATTTGTTTGGTGAAGGTAACTTATCAATTATATAATCGGGCTAAAAAGAAAAACAAAATTATCAGTTTTAATAACTTCAAGAAGATTAACTTACAGCAGCAAACCACCATGTGTTGGGTTTAAACACCATGCGTCCAAAAAAGCTCATTTCGGAAGCCGGACTGATCAAGTGCAAATGGAGATGCTGAATTGAATTAAATGGTGGCACATGAAAACCTAATCTAATGTCAATTATATTAGCACCATTTTCTTGTAGAACTTGTTTGCCTGTATTGATTAGTTTCTCCACTAAAATAAATTATGTTATTTCCTATGAAGTTTATTTAATCCTCCGCAAAGTACAAGTGTGAACGTTATAAAAACTGCAGAAAGAAGCATTTTGAATACCTATGGCTTAAGTTTTTATTTGAAATACGTACATAATGGCTTATGATCTATCGTCAACGATCTTACATCGTTTATGTGTTCTTTCGGTACAGCCAAGTAATGATATCTAGCTGCAGGCTTGATGTCTCTAAAAATCACAATTTCATCGTCCTGGTACAGCAGATCTGTAGGCTGTGACCCAGAGCATATAGCACAAAAAACACAGTTTGAAGACATCTGAAAATTTAAGGTTATGTTGCAAAATTTCCAATAATAAGTATTTTTATACAATTTATAAATCACGAATAAATTTATCACCTCAAAGGTACTAAAGAAACGTAATATATGTGCACTTCGAATTTGAGTACACACAATACTTTTGGTTAAAAACTTAATTTTGACAGCGGTCATTCACAACTAGGCCGTGTCTAATGTCCCGTGAAAAGGTAGTCGAAAAATGACGTAGGCGGGGATTTTCTTCCGTACTAAGAGTTTGTCAAAAGATACCAAATAGCAACACTAAAAACAAAGAGAAATAGAGTACACCCTCCCACAAGACGGTCAGATGACATAACAAGAATAGCAGGAAGTTGGATAAACTTAGCACAAGTCAGAGGGCGATGGAACAACACAAGGGAGACCTATGTCCAGCAGGACAGGAATGAGTTGACTGATGATGATGATCATAGCCACAGAATAAACACTAAAGAAAAGTGTTTATACTGTCATAGCTGTAGTCACAGATTTGGCTTTAGTAGTATCCTTCTGTCGGATAAGAAGTAAAGCCGTAGACCCGTGCAGCTGCCGTGTGTGACACTTTAAAAATCACTACTGGACTTGGAATTACCCCAGGTCCAGATAGGCAAAATTCTTAGTTAGGGTGTACAATAAGCCAATGATGGCTGCAGTGCTTAGAGATGCTTGGAAAACCGCGTCCTAGATCTCTCCCTTTCAAAGCAAGTAAGTATCCTGGTTATGTTGCCTGAAGTCTGTACCGGCAAATGCTTTAATATATTAATACAGTTAACTCATATAAGTTTAGCATTAAGAAATATGGGACATTGATAGTGGCGTCATCTAAGCAGTTCGGTGGGCAAGTTTTGTAAATTTTTATAATAAATTTACAGATTACTGTTTTAAATTCATGTTAATAAATAAAAACCTAACCCTACAAAATGTTATAAACTTAAGCACTTATTTAAACTTACAAAGTAAAGTAAAATATCATAATTATCAAATATTATTAATTAAACAAGGTTTTGGCTATAATAAAGTAAATGGCATTTGCTTTAAATGTGCGCCAAATATTTTCGACAGCTGCCAAATACAAATCTTAGTGGCCCACCAAGCTGCACGGAGCGCTACAGTCAGTGTCACGAGATTTTCGGCGAAGTTTCCTGTATTAATATATTAAAGTATTTGGTACCGGTTACCGGAATTCTATCACTAAATTCTCTGCCGGAATTCTAGACACGGTCCGACTAAAAAGCACCAAAATCTGATTCCACTCACAATAATGATTAGATAAACAAACAAAATGAGCGCATCGCAAGAGCCCTACCTGGAATTATCCGACAATCCGGTGCGCTTTGAAGCCGTAAACCAAGTAACAAACGTATTTTTCGATGACTCGAACAAACAGGTAGCCCTAACCTCACATAACCTGTCAATTTGCCAAAAAAATAAGTTTTTCAGGTATTTGCAGTTAGATCAGGGGGTGCCATGGGGGTTGTTGTCAAAGGCCCTTCGGAGGAGACTTCCCCGGTCAACTTCCGCATGGAGGACAAGGGACCTGTCATTTCCATAAAGTTCAGCTTGGACCAAAGTGTTCTTGCAGTGCAGCGTACAGGAACGTCGGTTGAATTCATGAATTTCAACGGGACAACGATCGAGGGCGAGTTTTCACAGAGTTGCAAGAAGAATTCTAATTTGTTGGGCTTCGTGTGGGCGCAAAACAACGAGGTTGCTCTGATTACCGACCACGGAATCGAGTTGTATTTGGTCATTCCAGAGAAAAAAGCTTTAAAACATTTAAAAACTACTTCGATTACAGTGCAGTGGTTTGTGTGGTGTTCTAGGAATAAAATAGCCCTTTTAGCATCTAGTCATGGATCTCATTTACAACCTATTGTGTTTAAACCAGGAACTATAAGCAAACTTTCCAAAGTTGAGAGTAAGTTGGAACAAGCCTAGTGAAATTTAATTTGAGGTTATGTTTTATAGCTGAACCCGGCCGTATGACTTTGGAGCGTGATGTAACTTTAGCTACTCTTTATGAAATACCTGCGGTACTAATTCTCAGGCATCAGAGTGGTCCTCAGACTGCAGAGGTACACGTACACACCTTAAATGGACCAGGACAATCACCGGTTAGAAGTCATGTCCTGCAACTAAGCCTCTCCGGCAGGTTTGCAATCAATGTGGTGGATGATTTAATTTTGGTGCATCATCAGGTACGATCTGGACTCAAAGGTGCAATTTTAGTTACTTTAGTTGTTCATTTAGGCTTCCAGAAGTTCACAGGTGTTCGATACAGCCCTTCCAGGAGAAAGTGACGGTACAGTTACATATCATAAAGCTGTAGCACCGGCTAAATCGTTGAAACCGACTAGTCTCAAACTTCCTGGACTTGTTGAACCACAAATGCATGCATGTGAACTTTGTATCCTTACAATATTTATTTGATTTTTATTTTATTACATGGTGACTAAATATTTCCTTGTAATTTCGCTCATATTTTTTACACCATGTTAACTTATACTGACTTTCATGTAGACAATATACTTTCTATCATTTAGCACACTTCCTTAACTGCGCTATTAGATTCACCTAATTGGGTTGTATTTCAACCAAACATTGTGATAGATGCGAAATTAGGTTGCCTGTGGCACATAAAGCTCTGTTTATCCGTTCTGTGTGCTCAGATACCTGATTTAGCATTATGTACCCAACTGGCTTTAAAAAGAACCTGCGGTAAAGATGTCCTACTTAAGGTAAACTATCATCGATTAGGTGTTCTATATGTGTAAAAGCAATACTCTTGCTTCTGTTACAGTTACTTTTGGAACATGCCAAACTTCCCAAACCATGCCTTCAAAAACTTCAAGAGTCCTTCAATCACATCAATGCAGTGTACCGTGTTTGGGCTGAAGGGGAGTTGCAGATGCAAACGGCTTCACCACCCAGTGCGCCACTTCCCGGTAAACCCCCTTCCCCACCACGGGTGTTGATAAACCAAAGCGACATCTACCAACAAATACTGCAAAAACTAGTTGATAAAGTGGAACTGCTTCAAAATGTCGAATGGGCCCTTATAAGTTATATGACGTCTCTGTCTGAATTTGGGATTCCAGCTGAACATGCTTTAAATGAGTTATTGGTTACTACATTGGTAGGTCATCACAGTTGGTTAAAATAGTATATACAGGGTGTCCAAGGTTTTACTCTCTTATTTTACTTCTTTAAAATAATCCAAATAAAATGTATACATTGATATGTTGGCTGATTCATAATGAGGGGGAAGTTAGAAGGGACAAAAATAAAGTTGTTTTCTTTATACACTTTTGACCCAAGCCCAATTATAAGAAAGTTACAACAAATCAAAATTAAATCAATTAATGAGTATTTGTTATAAACTATTCAAAAAGGCACATTTGAGAGTTAATTCAAGAAGTATTTAGTAAAGCAATTTTAAAACAAAAGTTACGGTTATTAAGTATTTTATAATGCTCAAAAATTGGTACCCACTTATTAAGGGCCGCCGACTATTTAATAAAACTAGAAAACAAAAGAAATTTACTGAAATGTGAGTACAGTCAAAATTAAGAGAGTTTATTGTTAAGTGATCAGTTTGGATAAAGTTTATAGAGCAGCTAAGGAATTTAAAGTAACAGCAATAAAGTTTTGCAAGACTATGTTTCCATGAAACGAGAAAACAATGATATCTTTAATTCTTCTTCATTAATATCAACGGTATTCAACAGTGGACCTTTAATTTATAAGAACTTTAATTTACTTAACTTTTGTATTATTAGGTTGTAGTGAGAAGTTTATAAAGAGACAAATTTTATTATTATCAGCTCTAGTTACGCTTTCAGCTTCCGTTGTACATTATGAATCGCTCTGCATAGGAGGAAAATCATTGAAAGATTGGTGGCTGACAAGAAGCTTTGTGGTTTATAAAAATAAGGGTGCGTCTTATAATCGGCGTAATACGGTATGTTTATTATGTCAATACATCACCAAAAACCAGAATAAATGTTAATATGTACATACATCCATAAGGTGTATCCGTTATTTCAATCTGAGATGCTCTTTTCGCTCAATTGTGTGGTTCGGAGCACAATATGCCGTTCGTTTATCCATGGAGCGATCACTCGGCACATGCTCTTTTTGCTCCAAGTCTTTCGCGTCGAGCGGTTGGAGTAAACAGCTGATTTCGAGTAGCATGTGCTTGTGACAATTTATTATTATAATTTTTGTAACTTATAGTTAGGGTGCCACAATCTTCGAAGCCTACCATATGACTAGTGGATAATGAGTATGTCAAATTACCAACCAGATGACCAACATCAAATTGTACTTCATTTAGTACTTTAGTACAAGCCGCCACTGAGTTTTATTAAAGTATAGACACCCTGAATAGTAGAAAGGTTTTAATTAGTAAGGTAATACGATGTATAAATGTGATAATTAAACAAATACATGTATCTCCGCAGGTACGAAGAAAAAAATTCACTGCCCTTATGCAAATGTTACAATATGGAGTTGTGGCAGATTCAAAACCGCTCGCGTGTCTGCTGCTTTCGCTAGGAAATTTACACTCGGCAGCTTCTCAGCTTGCACTGGACATGCTTGCACGGTTAGGAGCTAATGAAGAAATTCAGGAGGTTCTGCTTGACCAAGGCCAGCTACTTTCAGCTCTCAAGTTGTCCCAGGAGGGTGTAAGCCCAAGAAAATTTTTAGAAGCAGCGCAGAATTCTGGAAATGCTGCCCTGTTCCACAGCACTCTGTTTTGTTTTAAATCGAATCTTCAGTATGCCAATGCTTTCTTGAAAGGTAATTTATTTAAGATAATAGGAAAAAATATTGGGTGCCTACAAATTATTTGCAGAGCGAGATAAATGACTGCAAATGGAAAATTATTGCCGTTTTCAAACTGTGTTTCATAATTGTCATGTTTCAATTTGGGTTCTATTATTGAATTTTAAAGATGTGGATAAAAGCAACACAATTTCTAAAAACAAATCGCAGCTGTAGTAAATTTCAGGCAACATAGCCTCACAAACAATATCGGTGTTATTAAACATGTGCGTCATTTGACTTTTCTGCAACTTGGTGTACCAACAAAGATCACGCTAAAATCACGTGATTTTTCAGCATGATTAAAGTGTAAATATAGCCTTAACCGTCATTTTAGAAGGCGTACCGTTTGGAATTTAGAAAAAACTCGTCTGAATCATTTGCTGCCACCATCTAACATTTTTTGATCGAATTTGTTTGGCAGTTTAAAACAATACAAAGAACCTAACCTTCACTTACTGCCCCCGCCAAACTGAAAACCACGTGTTTTTCTTTATGGGTACACCAAGCAATGTCTCAGTGTGATTTATTTCATGGCTTTCCCTATGGCCTCCTTTGATCCCTCAATTGTGTCATTTTTTACATTTTCAAACATAAAATACTTGAGAGATATTAAGTAGGGCAATCACGATGACCAACGATCTCTGCTTATTTTCCTGTCATCTAAATATTGCCTTAAAAAATGCAATATTCTACCTGCTGTATGAGTTGTTACACCATTTTACCAGAAGAGCCCAAGCTGAGATTCATCATAAAGTTGACAGACAACCGGTGTTAAAAATAGTTACTGGTAATTGTTGGCAATGAACTTCTTAAAAAAATGGCTGAATTATTGTTCTACTCTGCAATCCAAATGTAAATGTTAGGGGGATGTAATGAGAGGTCTACTGATATAACCATGTATCATCATTAAAAAATGACACATCTAAAATGTGATAATTGTTGGGTTTTCATTAAACCGTGTACAGTATTGTCAACGCTTTTCAAAATCTACTGGCAACAGCTCTTGGAATGACTGACACTTTGTATGGGTGCATAAACAGTATTTTTGTAAGCTTTATCACACGAACTGTATAAAGGACTTACAATGTAAATGTTCAGTAACTCAGTGACAAAAACGACATTATGCTCATTACCTGTTTGACGAGACAAACATCGTAATGATTTGTCAGGACTTGCATCCATTTACTGTTGAATATGCTGTACAGTCTTGCATGAGCACAGATGCCCTGCCCTTAGACTTTCACTTACAGCCAGTGTTATTTGGTGGTACTTGGGGGTTGTTCCATATCAAGTCAACTTATGTTTCAACTTTCAAATCACCGATTTTAATGAAATTAATGGATAAGTGTTAGTATATGGAGACATGCAAAAGTACAAATTTTGGGTCTGGAAATATTAAGGGCTTCGAAGTTGTAGACTGTCAAATTTCAAGCATTTTTCCCCCATAAACGTGTAGTTTTTACTTTAAATAAATGTAGATATTTTGTGCTAATTGTTTAAATGATTATATGTACATTATTATATAAAATGTGCTTTCATTGGATATATAACTTGCCCAAGTTTGTTTGTTATGTTCATACGAAACATAGGGGAGGCTGTTGTACCTTGGAACACTTTTTCATTGTTTGGCAATCGCACTTCAAAATTCATAAATATCGCATTGTTTCTGGTGCCAGCGCCTCACAGCAATCCAGACCAGTAGTTCTAGGAGCAAAAATTTGAATTTCGTTATGTTTGGTTGAGTCTGTGTAGCAAAATGTGAAGGAAGGCTTTTGTTCCAAGGTACGACATTGCTCCTGTGCCTTGAAACGGTAAGTATTTTTAAGAAAAACCAGCAGAAAACGAACAAAGTATTATATTTTCTCAAGTGAAACGCAGTGAATAAACTTTGAAAACTTAGCTGAACATATTTTCTTATAAATTGCAAACGTTGAACATCTGATTCTGTTCACAAACTAAGAAAACTTGGGAAACAATTTTACTTGACGTTATACTTGTAGAATGGGAAGTTAAAAGACTTTATTTCTCTAATTCTGTAACTTCCTTCTCCAGTTGGAGCAGACAGAAGAGCTACAATGTCCATGATATCAACTGTAGCGATATCAGGCACTCACGGGTAACAGAATGTTTTTTGACTTTTCTTCCTTAGGTAGCTGAGTTCAAACTCACTTGGTGAGAGTTTTTGTGTACCACATCCAACGTAGTGGACTAAATCTCATTTTCCAAGAAATTTAACGAGGACGTATGATCCATCTGAGATGTTGTTAGTCAAAGGGGGTTGGATCTCTTCTTCATCATCATCCGATGAAGAAAAAAGTTCTTCCAATTTTGCTCCTTCAACATCACTCTCATCTTGACATGGAGGATCTTCCGTATTTTCATCGGAGCTTTCAAACAATGCTCTTGCTCTAGCTTTTTTTTATTGCGAGGTGGCTTTTTGACTTTTGGAATCGGTTTTTGTTTTCTAAGCTCTTCTTTCACAGGTGTGTCCCTGAGGATTTTTGTAGTCCCTGTTTTTCTCGTCCTTGTAGTATCCTTCCCAGGGGGAGCCTTTGGATACGGTTGCACCTATTCAGGAGTCCGTCTTTTATCATTTCGCACGCTTGATTGTGGGGTTTTCCCATTACGCGAAAAAGAGGTTTGCACATGTGATGGACCTGGATTTATGGCTGATAATGACCCAGGAAAAGAACAAGAGGACGACCACACATGCGCTGGACAGATGGCTTAAAACTGACTGCAGGACTAAACTGGACACGACAAGCGCAGAATAGAAATAAATGGAGAGAAATGAGAGAAGCCTATGTTCAGAAATGAAGTGTAAGATAGGGTTTTTGAGATTAAGATTTGAGATGACCCAGGAAGGGAGATTATTTCTGAACTGGTTACTTCTGGGTTGGGGCGGTCAGATGTTACGGGCTAATCGAGCCTTTTCGACGACCCGTAAACAAGCGGATGGAAAACGGCCTACAGCTTAGCTCAGAGGAGTAGGGGGAGTTCGTGAAAATCGCTTATGGGAAAAAATCTTTAGTTGTGTACAGGGCGAGTCAAAATTTATGGGCGCCACCTTCCAAATCCAGCTGATTGTAGGTCCTCGTGGAAGGCCGAGAAGCCAACAACTACGGGAACGGAACTTACCGTGATTGTGTCTCCTCCTACATCTATTTAAAGCTTGCAAAATTCTTACACCAACAAGTACAAAAGACACAATAAGAGACAGTAAACTTTAAAACACATAATAAAATAGTTAGAATATGACAATACAATAAATTGACATGAGTTATAAAGCAAACAAGTTTGAATTACATGGTTAAAATTCTTGAACGTTCAGAAAAATGGACTCGGCGCCACTGGTGCAACGAGATTTACGTTCTGCAATCAGCTTCGAAACACCAATGCCGCTGAAGTTCACAAAAATAAAATATAATTAGTAGTTTTATTATAAAACAAATTAACAGCACATATGACGACTGAAGGTCCTTTTTTCTTGTGATTACATGAAATTAAATTTGAAGTCTGCAAGTTAACGCGAGCACAAAAACTGGTCTGTTTTACCTTAAAGTTCGGAGAATAGGAGCACGATACTGGTTCACAAGATGATGATGGAAATCCATGGGTACGACCCTGAAGCCTGGATAGAAGTAAGTCAACATCCATGGGCCCGGAAATTTGATGCATTCAGCGCACAAATGAAAACCGCAGAGCGACGGGAGTTGGTTTCGAAAATAATCCGCCCAACGGCGATTGGTCAATTCACCAACGAATTGCCTTTTACCGGGGTTGAATCTAGTGTTTCCCTTTTAAATCCGGCAGTAGCCGATGGTCTGTTTATACCCCTTGGTAATAAAACAGCGAGACGGAACACACATAACAGATACCCCTTAACAAAACTCAAAAGCCGCCACTTGCAGCACTCGATATAATTACGGCCCTCCCCTAGAGATGTAATTTTGGGAAGGTCCGGAGCCGAGACAGCTGGAAGATCGACTGACTTCAAAATGTAACGGGATTTGCATTTCTCTAAAACCATATTGCACCACATTTCGAAACATTGCGCAAAAGTTCTGGAAGGAATTTCTAACACGTGCAACTGTCGAGATCAACACTTCGGAGAATTTGGTCGGCCGAAAATCAGCCTACAAAGAGAACGTTCACGGGATTAACGGAACTGGCCTTGCATAACTCAATTTTCAAGACAAAACAAAATAGCGAAAATGGTATCCCAAAATAAGACTTCAAATAAAATAACGTTACTAATTCTTACGAAGCGGCAAACAAATTACGGAATTAATTCAAGTGTAGCGGCAAATTTGAAAATAACATAACAAGTAACAGAGGCGGGTTCAAAATCGTCATCACAGAAAGCAGCTCTGTTGAGAGGGTATATTCCAGGATGCCTGAAATCACTGCAAATGTTGTTCGGAGTGAAAGCTCTTGGAAAAGCTATAAGCCGACAGCCTCTGCTACGTTGTAAATGCCAAATGTTTTACCGGGGTTCTTCATGTGCCATGCATCCAAGGCCTGGTTGTAGTACATCTTAAAAGGATCAAACAATGTTAAGTCAAGTGGTTGTAGACGTCCTAAAGTGTGAGAAGGGAAAGTCAACATCTTGATGCCACTTTGTGATGCCATTTCCACGACTTGTATACTGCAATGAGACTCATGGTTGTCAAGGATGAGGAGAACTGGTTCTTCCGTAGATGGCTTAGCATGTTTAATGAAGAAGAACTTGAAGAATTGTTCCTCATTCGACCACCCAGATGGATTGGTTGATCCTAGAAAACCAGGAGGGGCTCCAGTAAGCATGTAGTCCTTAAAATTCACCCTTGGAAATATAATCATTGGGGGCATTTGGTTTTCAGTAGCACTGACAGCACATATCACAGTCACTAACTGACCCTTTCAGCAGAGGTTGTTTTACCAAGTTGTTTAACTCCTTTTGGGGTAACAATTTTAGACGGAGCTTGCACTGTAGTGCAACCAGATTCATACAAATTCCAAATCCTTTCAAGCGGTATAGGACCAAAACGGCGATGAATGTCTTCCAAGTTAGTCATGAACTTGTTACGGGCCAATCGAGCTTTTTCGACGATTCGTAACCAGCTTGATGGAAAAGGGCTTACAGCTTAGCTCAGAGGAGTAGGGGGAGTTCGTGAAAATCGCTTATGGAAGAAAATTTTTAGTTGTGTACAGGGCGAGTCAAAATAAGTGGGCGCCACCTTCCAAGTCCAGCTGATTGAGTAGGTCCTCGTGGAAGGCCGAGAAGCCAACAGCTCACGGGAATGGAACCTACCTTTATTTTGTGCCTCCACCTATATATTTAAAGCTTGCAAAATTCTTACACCAACAAGTACAAAAGACAATAAGAGACAGTGAACTTTAGAAATGAAATGGTTAAAATATGACAGTACAGTAAAATGACACAAGTTATAACGCAAAAGTTTGAATTACATGATTTTAATTCTTGAACGTTCAGAGAAACTCGCCGCCGTTGACGCACAATATTTATATTATAATGGATCTGTGTGGCCAATGGCGTAGTTTACAGGAAAAATACAATATTAATATCTTTTACAAACAATAAATAAATGGCGATTGAAGATCGCTTTTAGGTTGCATAAAAAAAAGGTTCAATATCGCGAAATTCCGCAAGTTGACGCGAGCAAAAAAAAGGTTTCTTTGTCACAACACAAAACTGGAAGTTTTTACCTTGAATTCCGGTGGATGGCTTAAAGTGAGGCAGGCACAATATGGCGGCGATTTCCAAAAAAAAAAAGTGGGAAGGAAGACAACGTTCTTCGGAGCAGCGTGGGAACGAGGTGTAGCTGGTACGTCCCTGTAGAAGGCCAAGTTGCTTCCAACTAGGTCAGTTAACGTGGAGACAGAAGCGAGACTTTTTCGGACGACGGGAACGAACCAAATTCCAGCAAAACACTTGCACGATTTTCCTTTTTTTTCTTTCACTTCACAAAGATCCGAACTGAATTCGACAGGAGCAATTAACTTAAATTGTCCAACACCAAAGCGAACCTTCTGTTATTATTTTTTTTGTCCGACTGTAAGTCGATTTAATTATGCTCTACAGCAAACGGTAATACGGTAAAATTAACAGAAGCGCCAATGAAGGAAAAGAAACTATCTTCGAAGTTACGTCCGTCTATCTTAAAGGTCTAGCTTCCACTTTCATTACGGCCCCCGTACGGGCGACCGGAGCCATCAGAGATGTAAAATTGACTGCCTTAAAAACGCAACGGGATTTCCATTCTCCAAAACCATTGCACCACATTTCGAAATGTTATGTGGAAGTTCTAGAAGGAATTTTTAACACGTGCAACTGCCGAGATCAACACTTCCGAGAATTTGGTCGGCAGAAAATCACCCCACAAAAGAAACTTTCAAGGTTAAAGGGAACCGGCCTTCCATAACTCAATTTTTAAGACAAACAAAATAGCGAAAATGGTAACCCAAAATAAGACTGCAATTAAAATAACGATATTAATTCCTACGAAGCGGCAAACAAATTAAGAAATCAATTCCTATAAAGCGGCAAATTTGAAAATAACATAACAAACTTATCATAGTTCGTTTTATTGACGCTGGTTGCACGAGCCAAGCTAGTGGCTTCAGGTTTTCGGATGGACAGTTGATTTCTATGTCTTTTCATGAAGTGCCTCATCCATTCTTCCCCTGCTATTTGATTTTCATCCCAAGTATCTGGCACATCCACAAGGAGAAAGCTTGCTTTCAAGTATGCTAAAGCAAATAACAATATTTGCTTTAGCATACTTGAAAGCAAGCTTTCTCACTCCTTTTTTCGTTAGACCATAGTGCATTCGACCTACTTTTATAACATAATCAACCAGCTCAAATTCTCAATATTTACAGGGAGGCGTGTTACTCCTTTCTTACTTCTTGGCATTGTAGCAGCGGACTATCTGTAGCAAAATGGGACAAAAAGTCAATAAATGATTTCTCAACTAAAAAAACACTAAAGTTTGGTGGAAAATTGAGTGTTTCAAAGTACAATAGGTCCCGTCGCTGTCACAGGTCTGTTCCAAGGTACAAGAGCCCTTTTGTTTCAAAGTACAAGATGGTCATCCATTATGGAAAAACGCAAGCTACTCCTTCCAAATTGTTTTTCATGACAAACCAGATGGGTTACGTCGTGTAAGGTATCTGACAGTATATCAGTGCAAATAATCAATCACTTACCTTCAAAAATGTAGGAGGAAGAGATGAAATACAGGCGGCGTGTTTATTTACGAAAGTATCTGAGAATTGAAAAAACAGTGAAGCCGTTCACATCCGCAGACGAAAGTATACTGACGAATGACTCCTTAATAGGACTGACTTTAGATGCGAGAACATCCGCTAAAGAGCAACACCAGTCGAAGCTATTTCAAATGTTTCAAGGTACAACAGTTTCCCCTATGCCTACTGATGAGAAACGTTTTTGCAATTTGTCGAAACACGGTGTAATTGATTTGGATAAAAAAAAATTGTGTTTGCCGACTATAACCCTTCATAATCGTGAGAAGTCTTATCATGGGGGCGTGTGGATTCTTATATTCTTGTTTCTACATTTTTCGTCTCTTTGTCTTATCAAGAATATTTGATCGATCGTTGATTTCCCCTCTCTGAATCCTGCCTGGTACTCCCATATCTTTTCTTTGAATTTGGCTCTGACTTTTTTGTTGATTAGCAATGCTATTATTTTATATGCAGTATTTAGCAGCGATATTGACCTGTAGTGCTCAATCGGTTGTTCACTACCTTTTGTGAAAATTGGGCAGATCAATGTAGTTTCCCATTCCTTTGCCATTTCTTTTTTTCTCCATATTTTTAATTAGTTGAAAAATTCTGTCTCCGCAATTCTTCATTTCTGTATTTATTAATTGTAGGGGAGTTTTTATCTGTACCAGGACTTTTATTACTTTTCCCCTGGTTCATTATTCTTCTAAAGTCTTCCCGGTTCGGTAGTTTTTCTTCCGTAACTATATTTCGCTTTTGTTCTATTCTCTGTGCCTCTTGGATTCTCAATATCTTTTCAAACTGTTGTTGACAAATTTCTGCTATCTTCGATTCTTCCATGTATAGCTCCCCGCCTTTATTTCTTAAGCCTATCACTTGTTGTTGGAATTGGAGTACTGCCAAACATAATTTTGGTAACGTTCACCAGATTGAAAGTAGGCTTCCAAATTAAACTTGTATTTGCGGACACTATGTTAACCTAAAATTACACACTTGATATCCTTATTCAAAACCAACCGATTACAACCGTATAATATTGAAAATCCTGTTATTGGATTAGGTTTACAAAAACAAAAAGTACACAAATCAAAAGCAATAAGAATGACAATCAGGCACACTACTAGTGGACTCGGTTGATGTAAGTATTGCTAAACAGGTTTACGGATATCAAGGTCACATGCCATTCAATCATTTTTGATCACACTATACCACAAAAATTGAGTTAACAAAGTTGTTACAATTAATCCCTTGCACAACAATAATTATTTATTGATCAAATAAACAATTTAAAAACGAGGATAACTGGTAGTTTTTTTATTGATTACAGATGAACGTTTGGACAGCTTCGTTCAGCATTACAAGACTCTCTTCCCCGACGGTTCAAACAGCACCAGCAGCAATAAGTAAAACAAGAATAAAATTTATATAAGTTTAATATTTAATTATATAATATGAATATTTTTATAATATATATCACAACGTGTTATAATAAATAAAACGTTTTACAACAACTAATAATTTCAATGACTAACATGCTCTTCCTTCTTTGTACATTTACAAACACATCCTTCGGACAACACTAAGATAGGTAACAAAATAATCAATAATTCTCATACAGCGGTGGACTAGCATAATCAAACAGAAACCTAAAAGTGGCCCTCCAGGTCAGGCCTCAGTCGCAAATTATCACCGACTTTTTCACGTTTGCTGGGGGTAGAAGGCTTTTGCTTTGAACAGTACGTTGCTGGCATCCTGCACTGGGGACAGCTTACAGCTCCGTCTAGTGCTGAAATGCAGTTGGAGTGAAAGCAATGGCCGCAGCCCCACACTGCAACCCTCTGCTCGTCGCTCTGTTGTTTACCATTCACAGGTTTTTGACATAAGCCACACACAATATTTTGCACAGAAACGCCCTTGCCATGTAAGCATAAAGCTTTTGCTAAGCCTGAAATTTCCAACACATATTTATTAGTAAGCATACAAAGTGTCTACTATGCTAGTTCAATTAAATAAAATGTAACATCAAAGTATACAATTACAAATACAAATATTTATGGAATATCTTACAATAAATAGAACTAAAAACAGCTATTCGATTTTTTGAATATAATTGAAAATATCTAATGGAATTGTAAATATCTATGAGACAGCTCAAATATAATTACGAATACCTATTAAATATAATTAGGAATGTCTATTGG
>JABXWE010030511.1:0-16564 GCA_014611495.1 Limonius californicus
AAAAGGGCGCTTGCAGCATTTCGGGGTGTACTGTCCACGTACCCTCCGCGGTTACAAGCACGCACGACTAAAGACGCGGCATGACTGACTCCACGCACTGTACCGCTCCTTCTTCGACTAGGTTAACACTAGCATCTCTTCGGATTGCTCTATCACAGGCTCATGTGATTGGTCCTTGCGAACACTGCCTACTCATTTAAATCACACATTAATTAACTGGTCACTGTTTACACAAACCTTTCGGTTTAGTAGGTATTGTATTGGGGAGATCGCAGATACGTGTGGCGGTTGGACAACGTGCAACGCGGCAGTATGGCTCTATTAACCCATTTTCCAGCTAGATCCAATTATTTTTTCATATTGCACTGCTGCAGGTTCAGCCAGCCCATCGAGCAACGAACTCTTTGTTGTAAATTCAGTCCACTTTTTCCACACAAAATTTATCAAAGCGTCCTACGACATGCTTCCATCCATATAAAGAGGTATTTAGCATAATTGCTCTGGCCATCACGATTAAATAAAACATTCCACGAAAATTATAGCTTTAAGATGATCTACTGCTCTTATTGTTTTTCATATAGAAAGAACTTGATATTTTTTGAATATTAAATTAGATAAATAAAACCTTCCTACGTAACTCACAAAAGTAGCTTCTTTAATAATGTACGAAGTTATAATACATTTAAAAAATCCTAATTGTGTTCTAAAACAATTGTTTTGATATTTTTCCAGTATTTCTAAAACTTTCCAAAATTTCAGACCGTTGTATGTTTTGACAATATTCAAATACATACACAGGTGTTATTGAAGCCAACAGTATTTATTTGCCAAAATTTTGAATTATGTATACCCAAAGGGATTTTGCTATCACTTTCCTTTTAAGCATTCATGATTATCTCTGTATCATATCATCACAGTTTGCCAAATAAAATTTATAAAGCAACTTTGGAAAATACTATTTCAATAAAAAAATACTTTAAACCTACGCACATACCATACCATTTTATATTAGAATTAATACAGAGTATTCCTTGAAATATGATCTAATGAAAAATACGCATTTGTGTTTCGCAGGCTAAAGCTGCAAGTTTTTTTAACACTACGTATTATTTTATTTAACCTTCAAGCAACTAGCTAGATCTAGTTTTATCTATGTTTTATAAGCACAGTCCATTTAGATTATAACGAGAACATGGGAAATCTTTGCTCGTTATAACCGTTAAAGATAATGTCTGGGAAATTTTAATAACTTAAATCTTATACTATTATTTACTACTAGTACATAGCAAATGCATATGAACAGGCACATACATACATATATATGAATTATCATATGAAATTCCTTCGTTAATAATCATCGGTAGCAAACTGTTATTGTGCTTTAAACCTTAAATCCCTGATATTACGCAACATTTTTCAGAAATAAATATTTAATTCTGCAAAAATTTGACTCAAAAACCCGTTCCGATAGTTTCAATTCCAGAAACATGTCATAATGTATGTATTATCTAAAGTACAGCAAATTCCGGAAATAATAAGCATTTACAAAGAAAATGGTTGGATTTGCGTTGTTTATTGTATTACAATTGCCGTTTAGAGCGAATGTTCATCCTCAACGACAACTAACAAAAATTGAAATATATTTACCATTTCCAACTTATGTAGTTAAAAAAATATTTACCCCCAAGCATCTAACAAGAATTATATCAATAGCCAACAAATATCTGAATTTTCTTGCCTTGTATGGTTAAATGTTTTCATTTGAGCCAGTATTTGTCTACTTAAAACTCATAATCAGGGATTTAAAATCAATTTTAAAATTTGTAACATTATTCTGGAGTTTAATAATGCACAGTTTTTTTTCATTCATTTATAGTAATGACACAAAATTTAGTTCTATAAAATGTTTTCAAAGTAATCTCGGGGAACAATTGACTACATATTAAGACGAAGGGTCATCTATGGCTATTTTATTACAGTTCTTTGGGGTTTCCGTTATGCTGTCGGTCCCGGTTCCCATCTTTACAATCGTAAACCATGTACTGGAACACCTGCAAAGAGAGCTTATTGCGGGTAATTAACAGGTCATTGGTCTATACACGGAATAAGAATAACACTTATAAGTACCAAAATATATTTTTAATCCAATAAATTACATGTTTTAAATTTTACTACTGTAAAGTTTCCCGGATAATACATATATTTAACGGATAAGGTTCCTATTATAACAGAAAAATTGAATCTTTCGCCTTAGTCATTTCACAGCAAGACAATTCGTCGTCATCCCGAAAAGCCATCTTTAGAAACTTATATTTATTTATTGAGCATGTATATAGAAAAACTACTAGTGGCACAGCATATAGCACTTCCCGAACGTCTAATTATACAGTGCGGTCGTAAAATGAGCTCCCACCCTACTAACTTTTGAACGACTTGATATTTCTTCACAAAATTTTGTGTGCTTTAATGGGAGGCTAAATATTACTTTTTAATCCATATTTAAATTTTATAACATTCAAAATGGCGGCTAGGCGCTATCTTGAACTAATTATTAAATGACAATGGAGGTCGAGTGACACCTCATTTGAAAGGTTTCTTTGAGTAGAGTATACTTCTAAATTTTGGGAAAATTTTATATATTCAAAAACAAATAACAGACTTCCAAATTATCTGTTTCTGATATTAAGCAAAACGCTAAAAAAGTGTGTAGGCGGCAAAACAGCAGAAGTAAAACAATTGAAATAATTAGTCTTTCTGTTCTGTCACTTTAATTCAGTTATTCTTTTTGCTCACCTTTGAATGTTGAGTATTAAAACCGGTGATACTAACAATAATTATGACGAATGTTCGAACTTTGCAGGAAAAAACTGAAGCAGTTTTTATTTTTGTTGAAGCCAATCGAAAGTTTCACGAAGCCGAAAGAATATTAATGAACGTTTTTCCGGCCGCCCCATTTCGAGGACGTATTTAAGAGAACTTGTGCAAAAATTTATTAACGCTGGAAGTGTGCAAAACAGGAAAAACCCTGGACGACCCGCAATTTCTGAAGGCAAACAAATTCAGATACCCGGTGAATGGTAGTAAGTACATTCTCAGCAATCGGCTTCACATGTAGCTGCGATATGTGATGTATCGGCGACCACTGTCAAAAGTTTCTAAAACGGCATAAGTTCCATCCACGCAAAATATAGATTTTACACCAGTTGATTGAAGATGATCCGGATAGACGCATTGAATTTTGTGAAGTCACGAGGCCATTGCAAGAAACCCATCTTATCTTCGCAATATTTGTTTTTGTGACGAATGCACATTTTTTTAAATGGGTTTGTTAACAGACCAAATGTAAGATGTTGGTGCAATGAAAATCCCCATGTTTTCCCGGAAGGTCACACCCAATTTCAGAAAAAAATTAATATATTGATAGGAATACTTGGCGACTATGTCGTAGGTCCCTTATTTATCGACGGAAACCTTACGGAGGAATTTTACTTGAACATGCTGGAAAACCTCATCCATCATGGATATTATATTCCAGCAAGATGGCGCTCCTCCGCATTTTAGCAGACAAGTTCGCAATTATCTCGATGCAGCGTATCCTCGACGATGGATTGGCCGTCGTGGTCCAACAGAATGGCCTCCACGATCCCCTGACTTGTCTCCGTTGGACTTTTTTAGTGGAGGTATCTTAAATCGACAATTTTTCAAACAGAATCCGATACTCTTTTGGATTTACGACGTAAAATAACAGAGGCTTGTGCAAATATCGGAATTGAAACTTTCCAGAAAGTACGGAAAGATATATTAAATAGGTTTATCTGCTTTTTGAGGGTTACAAATAGTACATCGCCATCACAACGTTTAAAACGACCACAACCAACAGCCAATCAAAAAATTGTGGGTGGAAGTAAATGCATAAATTCACATTGAGTATGTCGTGATTTCTAAGCCACATTCTCAAATTAATCTTCATTAAAAACCCACAAACCCATAAATTTAAAGCGTTTTTATCTACTATTGACGTACATATACATACCAGTATGCTAACAACAGCAATATTGGTGTTTTCATTGTTGTTTTCAAATGAGTTGTAAGTTATGAGTTACCATTATTGCCAGTTTCCTGTACTAGAAGTAATCAAAAGCTGTTACTAGGAGTCTTCAAATTTATTTTCATAAATACCGAAATGATTTTTATGAAAAATATGTTCAATGTCAGAGAGTTAATGAATTCTACAGTTTGCGAGCTATTAATATAATTGCATAAAAAAAATTCATCTATAACTGTCACCACAAATACATCTCACAATACTGTAACGACATTGCTGTAATATTTCCTATTTGTTATTATAGCACCTTCAAACTTTATTCAGTACGTTGCAATACGCATTAAGAAAATAAATCAGTTTAGTGAGCTGATATGCCACCATTCTATAACAAATCCTACTAACCTAAACTGGCGACGACAAATAGAATTAAACTCTTTATATACGTACATATACCATCTACACATTCTGCCTAGTCTGCCAGAAAAATCTGCAGATTGAATTATTTGATTTGAAATTAAAATTGCGTTTCTGCTAACAAGTTTGAAATAGGCACCCTAATTTTCTGTTAAGTTTGTATTAATATAAAATATCGAGCTAATGATTTGAAAAAAATTGGAGATTTAGTAGACACTAGGCGTCCAAGTTATTATACTTTATGATTATCAGGGAACAAGGGAAAATTAAAAGTTAACTTGTAACTAAGTAGTATTTAGAGTGCCTATAAGACCATATTACCAATAGCATATATACAATTTAATTGCGCTTTGTAGTCTTTTACATTAACAGTAGTTGATTTGTTATACTTTACGATTATTAGTAGGAAAATAGAAGATTGGCTATTTACTAGGTAGTATTCAGAATATCTAGAAGACCATATTGCCAGTAGCACATGTATAGCTTAATACTGATTTGTAGTCTTTTATATTAATTACTGATTTAATATTATTTATTATAACTGAACATAGGAAATTTTAAGATTACTATTTGAAACGCCTAAAGCACCATATTGTCAGTAGAAAATGTACAATTTAAATGTCCTTTATAGTCTTCTACATTAATTAATGATTTATTATAGTTTACTTATTAGTGAACAGGGAAACACTGAAGATCAGTTAGCTTGCCGATTTGTTATACTTTAGTTATTAGTGAACGGGGAAAAATTAAATATTAGTTAATAGACAGTATTTCAAATGCCTGATGCACCGTATTGTCAGTGAAAAGTGCAAAATATAATTGTGCTTAATGGTCTTTTATATTAATTGGTGATTTATTATACTTTACGATTAGTGAACAGTGAAAAATTACCAAGTTACTAGACAGTACTTGAAATGCCTAAAGCTATGTATTGTCAGTAGAAAATGCACAATTTAGTTGTGCTTTGTAGACCTTTATATTAATTGGTGATTCATTATACTTTCATTATCAGTGAGCAAGCAAAAATTAAAGATTAGGTAGTTTCTAAGCAGTATTTATAATACCTACTACTATATTGCCAGTAGCTAATATATAATTTATAATTGTGCTTTTATATTCATTACTGATATATTATACTTATAAATTATTAGCAAATAGCGAAAAATTAAATATTCGATAGCCTTTAGACAGTACTTGGAATGCATAAAGCACCATGTTATACGTCAGAGTTATATATTTTAACTGTTTCTTACAACATTTTACATCAATTGTTGATATATCATACTTAACCATGGTTAGTGTGCAAAGAAATATCAAAGATTGGCAAGTTACTAGAGAGCATTTGGAATGCCTAAAAGACAATATTGTCGCAATTTAACTGTGCTGTGTAGTCTTTTACATTTATTGTTGATTTAATATAATTTACAATTATGAGTCGATCCGGCAGAATTCTCAATTTAGATGGATTGATTAGGCTTTTCATTTAATAAGTTGAATTGAAAAGACTTGATTAAAATATTGATTAGTTAGAAATAGTTATGTCTGGCCATAATATGAATCTATATTTCTCATTTAACGGATGTCAGATGTCTTATTAACATCTAAATCTCAATCAATTCAAATAAAAGCTGTTTGAATAACAGAAATTGTTATAATAAATCTTATGATATTCATCTAGTTTATAAAAATCAGGCTTTTACAAATATAAACTGCGGAATTAGCAAAACTACAAAAACAAACTTAACACTGTATATAACTAAAGCAAAATACAGAAGTAATAACAGAAGTAACGACATGAATTAACAAGAGTTATTGTTAAACAGAGGCACTTCCTTTATGTGTTTTCGCGTTTAGCAATTCGCGTTCGAGCCTAAAGAAATAGAAATTTTATGTTTATCTTGCTGTGAAGCGCAGGCAATAAATGATAATTATTTTAATTTATTATCAGTAGCAGCTAATAGTTACTCCGGCTAATACAATGGCGGATATCAATGCGGCTTGTGTCGCGAAATGACATTCGCCTATTACACGCGTAAAAATACAACCCGAAGACTTCTGGTTGTACAACTTCCAGATGATTTATAAATTGTGTTGTAGGTTAAATAGTTTGACAAGCGATTTATCTCTTGGTTATATGCACCATCGTCCATCGCTCTTTGACGGTCAGTAGCAACTACTCATGCGTTCGTATCATAACAATAGGTACATTATCATAAGTAAATCAATCATATCGCAATCGTTTTTCTATTTATAACTTATCATTATTTAAACTACTGAAATTCGATTGCTAGACTTCGATTGCTCTTATTGTAGACGATAAATAATAACACGTAACTTTCTCATAGCCCGCGGCGCCCCACGTAAAAGCCTCACTTGTACAGAACTGTTTTCAATTTGAAATTAGTGTTTTGCTAGCATTCAAGCGGCAGTTTATACCAGCTAAGAACTCTATTGATTTATCGGTTATCCATTACGAGAATTTATAATTAAATCGTTAGTTTTTTTTATCAAACTTCATGCTCACTTTTTTGTGATGAACAGTTTGCGTTATTGAGAGGCGCCAAAAGCTTGTTATTTATGTGTAGTTGACAAGAAAAGAACAATGCAATTCTAAATTTTCTTCATAATTTCATAAAACATGCATGGTATATGCTTATCAATATGTATTTGCTACCAGCTAGGCGAGAGCACCCTAGAGATATTCTGAAGCGCGTATGAGAATATGTATGGATTCCTGATTTGAATTTCTGGGTGTCCTTTACGTTTATTGCAATACATAAAATTATATGGGTATGAATTAAATAGTAGTCCCAAAACAGGCTCACAAAAATTGCTTTCATCAAGTTTAAAATATTAATAAATTTAACCTTCAAGCCCTTAAGATTACAACAAATCATCCAAAAAAAGTGAAGAATTGTTTGCTCAAAATTATTTAACTTAACGGCTCGTTAGGTACTGACAGAGATGTAAAATTCATAAAGTCATTCCTGATTACAACGGCTGTCAGCCCTTTATGACAAGCAAAGTGGACCGTAGCCCTTTGGGATTCTACTGATTTACTCTGCTAATTGGTTTCGTGTTTATGCTGAAAATCGTGGGTTAAAGGTTAATATACTGATTTGTTCAACTACAAAGAGACGTATTAAATTTCAAACTTTGCTGATTAGCCTTTTCGATTTTCTGCAGATGTAATGACCGAGAAGTAATATTATGAATTACAGTTAGTACCTTGGCAATAGGGGTTAATAAGGCGTTGTACAAGCAACCTAGAATAAAGCCAAAAACATAGGCTACGATGATAAGTGTGTAAAAAATACACTTTCTGTAATCGGTATTACTACTACTACTACTATTTTAAATTAACAAAATATTTATGCACAAATAATCTGCTTTAATCGAATAAACTAAAGAACATAATAAACAAAATTTAGACTCTTCCTGTACATGTGTCTATATAAAAACTATACATATATATATATATATATATATATATATATAAATTTTAAGATGTAAGTTGTTGGGGTAATCGACCAAGGGCAAAGAAATTAAACCACCCTTTGTTTATTTAGCTAAGCTTTCGGAAAAAACTTTATTCCATCATCAGAGCAAACTGTAACAAAATGAGAAGCCGAGGATAACCTCAATAAAACAGTATGATCTACGTAATACTTACAAACTGGGAGGTTATTAAAACAAACTTGCAGCACATGAATAACTAATTTCCAAATTACTGAACATTATAGTAAAACCTGCGTGTACATTACTGCAGTCCCGAGTTAAAATATAATTTAATAAATAATTACAAACAACATATTAAAATACAATTTGCACATGTACAAATTCTTGTGGTGATAACAAACTAGTTTATAAACGCGCCAATGACAAACAGGTCACCAACAACTACCAACCTAAGGTAAAACAGAAACCATCACTGGGCGGGAAAATTCAAACGCACAACAAGAAACCCTCCTAATTAGAAGGAATCCCTTGATTGCCCATCACAATCCTCCCGTCCAGAGACGGCACTGAGAAAAACAACACTAGTCTAACCATTATCCAAATCCATATCTAAGAACATGGGAATAAATAACACTAAGCTGATCTATATCCGTTTTTGAATTCATGCTCATGGGTTCTTTGTAAATGTGAAACATTTCCAGAAAAAGTCTGCCTTTATGGTTGTTCTCAATGTCTAAAATCTTTACATTATTGAAATCCGGTTGATGGTTTAAACTATTAGAATGAATGGCTAAGGCGCAGGAATTTTTTCCAATCCTGCAGACACTTCTATGTTGAGTTAGTCGATTTTTTAACCATTGGCTGGTTTGACCAATATATTTTTTATCACAATCAAGACATGAGATAGAATATACGGCATTCGACTTCATCAGCATAGGAGTTTTGCATTTGACCTTAGAAAAAAGGTTATTAACAGTTTTTAAATTATATTTAGCAATTTTTATGTGGTCACTCCTTAAGACATTAATTAAACTATAAGTTAAATTGGTAATGAAGGGAAGTTTTAAATAGAAAATTTGATCTGTTTGTGCAGCCGGTTGCTGGTTCACTGGAACGGGACGGGGAGTACTAAACAGTAACTTTCTAATGAGAACCTTCGGGTAACCGTTATTGATTAAAATACTTGACAGTTTATCAAGATTTTTTTGGATTAACGACGGGTGACAAATTTTAGTTATGCGGTTTTTTAAACCAAACACAATGTTGGTTTTTTGTTTCATCGGATGTTCCGAATGAAAATTGATGTAACGACCAGAAGAAGTAGGTTTCTGGAACCAGTCCAAAATTAAACAATTAGAAGAATTACGGATTAGTTTAATGTCTAAGAAGGGTACACTATTATTACTTTCAGTTTCAACAGTGAACTGCAACTGGTTGTGAAAGTTATTAAAAGTGATCAAAGTAGTCTCTATTGAATCAGAGGGAACCGATAGTATTAAATCATCGACATATTTTTTTAGAAAAGGTAACTGAAAAGGTAGAAGCGGGATAACTTGATCAAGGAGATGATCCATGACAATTTGAGCTAAAATTGGGCTTAAAGGTGACACCATAGGGGTGCCATTAATCTGAAGGAAAAACTGATCATCAAACACAAAATAGCTATTATTAAAAATGAATTGAATAACATTTAAAAATTGATCTTTGGAAAAATTACAAACAGGGTGAATCAATTCCCATTTTTCACTAATAATTGACAAAACTAAGTCAAGGGGAATATTAGTAAACAGTGACACCACATCTAGAGAGACAATGACAAATCCTTCAGGTAACAGAAAGCTATTAAATTCCTCAGCAAAAGAAAATGAGTCTTTCACATTGTAATTCGAGTTCCCTTGGAACGCATTCGTTAAAATGTTTGCAACAAATCCAGCCAAAGCATAAGTAGGGGAATTAGTTGATGACACAATCGGCCTCAAGGGAACATCAACCTTGTGTATTTTAGGGAGTCCGTATAGCTTAGGAGCCACGGAGTTGTTCGACGTGAGTTTCTTACACATTACCTCATCGATGATACCTTTAGTTTTGAGATCTTTGAGAAGATCGTTGGTCTTTTTTTGGGTGGTAAACGTGCAATCCCTCCCCAGTTTTTTGTATACTGAGGTATCATTAACTAAATCATATACCTTGTTTAGGTATTCTTCCCTTTTTAATATCACAGTTACTGCCCCCTTATCGGCCTTCATGACAAGAATGTCAGGGTTATCCTTGAGAAACTTTTTGGTTTTGTTGTACACACATCGACCAAGGCGCTCACTAGGAGATTGCAAAAAATTAGTTAGGACGTTCGTCACACGAGCTCTTAAAACATTTCTTTTGTTATTAGGTAGTAACTCCAGAATGGTTTCAATGTGGGAAAGTACCCTACCAAGAGGGATTTCTTTGCTAGTAACGGGTAAACTAAATTTAGGGCCTAATGATAGAAGGTTTAAAATGTCTGTGGGAATGACCACATCAGTTAAATTCTTAATCCATTTACTATTGTCTTGAAACAGTTTAACATTATCTTGAGCACCATTAAGTAATCTATTGAATTTGTTAATGTTAATCTTTTTTACTTTGGCAAACTTCTTTTGGAAAGCAATGTGAGTTTTGCGATTAAATTCGTGTATAATATCCATAGGTAAAATCTGACATAATGATTGAACAATAACTTTAAGTGATCTTTGAAAGTTGTTAATTTCTGCAATTGTGATTTGAATTTCATAACCAAGCACTCTCTTCCCTAACCTGTTATTAAACTTGTAAATTTGTTGTCCAATTCTGTTGTTGTGTGTTGTTAACAGTCCTAGGAGGTTCTTTGAGCCGAAACTTATGTGGTTGGGAAGTTGACCGGTGACCAGCTTTCTGTTACCTGAAGGATTTGTCATTGTCTCTCTAGATGTGGTTTCACTGTTTACTAATATTCCCCTTGACTTAGTTTTGTCAATTATTAGTGAAAAATGGGAATTGATTCACCCTGTTTGTAATTTTTCCAAAGATCAATTTTTAAATGTTATTCAATTGATGGAATAAAGTTTTTTCCGAAAGCTTAGCTAAATAAACAAAGGGTGGTTTAATTTCTTTGCCCTTGGTCGATTACCCCAACAACTTACATCTTAAAATTCATAATTTTTACGACCAAATACTCTCCTTCCGGATTTATATATATATATATATATATATATAAATCGATAGTGGATCCGTATTTCGTAGCAGCACTAACTTTCAATCTAACGATGCTCCATCAAATTTATTTTTCGTAGTGGAATTTCCCGATTGCTGAACGTTACAATCAACGAATTCTTTATAACAACCATGATGTTTAATTTAACGGCTGTTCCTTTCGTAGTGCCACTGGCTTTCAATACAGGGATGGTCCGTCAAGTAGATTGATCGTAGTGGCTTTACCAACTTACTGTATATGCAGATAAAGCTACTAAGCTTCTTCTTAACAGCATAGCTTTCAATCCAAATTGTTTTGTCGAATAGATTATTTATACTAACATTTGCTGATTTGCTGAATATGTGCAAACCGACTTCGGTCTTCTATCTACGAGTTTTCGTATGAGCAAACGAAATTAATGTTAATATCGCGGAATACTATAAGTTGCAAACTAATTTTTGAAAGTCATACAATAAAACAAATGACAAAAATTAAATATTAGGGAATTGAAACATTCAACTGTGGTACATTAAACAAGAAATAAACACACAATGAATCGAGGCGGCTATAGCAGCCGGCTACTAAGTGGTGTGATTTGGGATAATGCATCGGAAAAGATTCCAAATCATGAATTTACAAGACAACGGTATGTTCCACAGCAGGAAAATAATTTCAGGATTAAATAACAAATTAAACCGTAAGAGATATTTGCATAATCGCAGTTAGCCTGAGATTGAGACAAATGGATAATATCAGAGTAGCGCAGACAGCGCATAATAAATGTAAGACCAGCAGTTTTTCGACTCCCAGGGTAACCGCACAAAAGGTGGGAAGAGAACTGGCAGTCCATACCCCAAAACTATGCCAAAACTAATAGGTTCTTGACCCACTCTAAATAAAAGAAGAAGAAAAATAACCATAGCAGACCTAACATAAAAAATATACCGTCTCCTGGAATCGACAGAAATAAGAGCGATTAAAATAAATGCTAACAAAACCTCACTAGATAAAGAACGAAGTAAGGACATCAAGTAAGTGGTAAAGTCGAAAATATTAACGAATAGATAACACATAGAATGGAATAAACATATCAATCTCAAAAGAAGATAGAAAAATAAGAAGGAGCATTAGCATTCAAGTGGTGAACGAGCTTTGATAGTAAATGTTCAGATAAACATCAAAGCATAACAAGTATAAGGACAAACGGCGAATAGTTTACTGAATAGGACAAAACTGTTACTTTTCTGCTTTCCTACTACAGAAGTTAAAGAATTTAAAACTGAATTTGGCAATAATTAAAAGGTGTGTTTATTTTTCTTAAAATATGAAGTGTATGTTACCATTTATACAGTGCGGTCGTAAAATGTCTTCCCCCCTTCTAACTTTTGGCCAACTTGATATTTCTTCATACAATTTTGTATGCTGGAATGGGAGGCTAAATACTACTTTCTATAGCGGTCTGCGACTTTTAAACGCGTACCTTTAGGCGCGCATCATTGGGCGCGGCCCTATACGCGCGAGGCCTTTTAGGCGCGCGGACATTTAGGCGCGGAGACGTTTAGGCGCGCGGAAATACTAATTCAAGATGAACAATGTTTCTCATTTATGGTCCAATTCAACTCAAAATGGCTATCTGGGAGTTTTCGGTGCCGTGAATTACGATTTTTTGGTCAAAAACATCTCGGGCGGTTTATTCACGTAAACATTTAAAACTACCCAAACGTGTCTAAAAGCGTTTGAAAGTACTAATGCCGCGTTTATGTCTTGTCTAGTCCGTTATACGTAACAATGTGATATGCCTTAGAAGTAGTTTTCCGGATTTCAGTAACAATATTCCCCTTGCTTATTAATAGTTTCAAGATGATGGATGATATTTTTCATTTATGGTCCAATTCGATTGCAAATGGACATCTGGGAGTTTTCGGTGCCGTGAATGGGCCGGTTTATTCATATTCGAATAAACCTCCCAACAGTCTATCTGAAGAATAGTAAAAAATTTTCGTCATCTGTCATCTTGACGTTAAGGTCGAAAATTTTCGCTATCTGTCAGATAAATTCAGGAGCTTTACCTGAATGTGAATAAGCCGGCCCTAAATCCAGCAAGAGGTTGTTGAAATATTTCAGATTGATTTAATCAAAATATTTATTTAATTAGATTTACATTAAATAGCTTTCGAAGTTGTACAAGATATAAGTAACTTATCTGTATCTGCAAAAATAAACAATCTAAGAATCCATCTGATAATTGTGGGAAATACCTCTTGAATAATCTATTATAGCACTGTTGCACAATATTTTTAATATATTTTTAGTTCGAACACAATACTTTCCCTGACAGTCGGGCGGTCGGGAAAGTATTTAAATAGATAGCGGGCTAAGTACCTACTTATTAATTTTGGACCCCTGCAGCACACCGCTATTAGTGGGATTTAACTTGCACCCGTCCGGCAACATCCGCACCTAAAAATCTCGCCCCTAAATGTACTCGCGCCTAAAAGTCCCCGCGCCCAGGGGCGCAATGGCAATGAGTGACACCTCATTTGAAACGACTCTTTGAGTAAAGTATAATTCTAATTTTGGGAAAATTTTATAGACTCAAAAATAAATGACAGGCTTCCAAATTATGTCTCTGATATTAAGCACAACGCTAAAAAAAATGTAGGAGGCGAAACAACAGAAGTAAAATAATTGAAGTAATTAATCTTTCTGTTCTGTCCATTTAATTCAGATATTGTGTTTGCTCACGTTTGAATATTGGATGTTAAACCGGTGATACTAACAATAATTATGGCGAATGTTCGAACTTTGCAGGAAAAACCTGAAGCGGTTTTTATTTTTGCTGAAGCCAATCAAAACTTTCACGAAGCCGAAAGAATATTTAATGAAGGTTTTCCCGACCGTCCTATTTCGAGGACGTATTTAAGAAAACTTGTGCAAAAATTTATTAACGCTGGAAGTGTGCAAAACAGGAAAAACCCTGGATGACCTGCAATTTCAGAAAACAAACAAATTCCGATAGTCGGCGAAATGGTAGTACATTCTCAGCAATCAACTTCATATGTAGCTGCGATAAGTAATGCATCGGCGACCACTGTCAAAAGGTTTTTAAAACGGCATTAGTTCCTTCCATACAAAATGAAGATTCTACACCAGTTGGTTGAAGATGGTCCGGATAGACGCATTGAATTTTGTGCGGTCATGATCCAGACTATTGCAAGGAACACATCCTATCTTCACAATATCTGTTTTAGGGATAAATACACATTTTTTAAATGGCTTTGTTAACAGACAAAATGTAAGATATTGGTGCGATGAAAATCCCCATGTTTTCCGGGAAGGTCACACCCAATTTCAGCAAAACTTGAATGTGTGGATAGGAATACTTGGCGACCATATCATGGATCTCTTATTTATGGACGGAAACCTTACTGGGAAATTGTACTTGAACATGCTGGAAAACCTCATCCACCCGTTAATAGTTGAGATTGCTGAAAATAATCCAAACGAATTTGACATGAATATCATATTCCAGCGATATGGAGCTTCTCCGCATTTTAGTAGACAAGTTCGCAATTATCTCGATGCAACGTATCCTCGACGATGAATTGGGCGTCGGGTTCCAACAGAATGACCTCCGCTATCCCCTGACCTCAATCCGTTGGACTTTTTTTATGGGGGTATCTTAAATCGAAAGCTTTTCAAACAGCACCCGATTCCCTTTTGGATTTAGACGTAAAATAATAGAGGCTTGTGCAAATATCGGATTTGAAACTTTGCAGAGTAGAATAGAAAAGTACGGGAATAGATATTAAATAGGTTTTTCTATTACCAAGAAGTTCAAGGAGCATACTTTGAACATTTATTAAGATAGTATTCATATTCAGTTTTTCTTGTATAAAGTAAGTTTTGTTGTGCTTTAGAATACTCTTCTTCTTCTTCTTCATTCTTCAATGGTGAACATTTCGAAGGCATACCTTTTTTGCTTTAATTCTTAGTTTATTCCATAAACTTGTTATTTCCAATCATCTCTAATTTTGATCTGGATGAATATTTTTTTATGAAACTCATGAACCAGACGCAGAATTAAAATACGTTTCAAATGAGGTGTCACTCGACTCCCATTGCCATTTAAAAAAATAGTTCAAAATGGTGCCTAGCCGCTATTTTTAAAGTTATAAAATTTAAATATGGACTAAAAAGTATTATTTCATCTCCTATTAAAGCACACAAAATTCTGCGAACAAATATTAAGTCGTTAAAAGTTAGTAGGGGGCGGAGGGCATTTCACTGTACATATTTTGAATTATTACACTGCACTAAACGTTAGAATTATGGATGCTTCTAAATATAGACATAAGCAGTTTTGAACTAATAGTAGCTGGAATTTCAATGGGAAATTTTAAGTTTTTTTGCTTCGTGTTAGGTCGCTTTTATGTCTTGTAGTGACAAATTTAAATGCGTTGCAAGTGATAATAAAGAACATCCTAAAGCGAATTGTGAGCCAAAACGAGTTAATAGGTTGATTGCAATTACATCGAAACCTCTTTAAGTCGACGCAGTAAGAGACAAAAATAAGAAGCGTCTTATTGAAATTTTACGTACAGAAAACTATACGAATTTGGTCGGAATGCGCGTAACCAAGTTTCGAGGTAGAGAGGCTTGAGTGTAATTAAATATAACTGGATTAATTTGAATTGTAAAATAAATAGGAATAATACAGGTAATTGCAAATCTGCGTTTACTACAACGTATTTAAATCGTATGTAAATATAACCAGTGAAATTACTTCTAAGTACATATCTTTTATTCGCCATTATACTGTTTGCATAGGAATCATATTACAAAATACATTTTTGGTGCTTAACAAATTTTCCATTAACTTCACGTAATTGCTACATGTTAGTATAGCTGACAGTCTAAACATTTCGCAAATAGTTCTTTACTATATAATCCTTAAAGGGTTTCTGTCACACTTGCTATATTCAAAGTTTGGGATACTGATGTTAAAATACATACCTGGTGTCAATGTGTTATGTCTCTGGAAATAAAAGACTCTTTGAGAATTTCTAGAAACCGTTTCTACAACACGGAGGGAGAATCATTATAACTTTCCCCATTTAACCCCTTCGGATTTAGCTCTAGTCTTGTTATACCCCACTGAAAAACTTTTACAAAATGCTACTCAAAAGTAGCAAATATTTTGGGAAAAATAGAATGGCTCCCAAAATCTCTAGATTTGGCCCAATTAGACTTCTTTTTATGGAGTCATTTAAAATGTGTTGTCTACAAAATCAGTTGCAGTCCACTGCACACCTGCAACAAAGAATTTAGGAGTGCTGAACTATTTTGCGATAAACCTTTCAAAATGTTCAGAGAGAATTTGAAAGTAGACTTTGCTGCAGCCTAGAAGAGGGGTCGGCAACTCGCGGTCCTCTAAGAGC
>JABXWE010030512.1:0-34146 GCA_014611495.1 Limonius californicus
CAAACTGTCGAATTTGCGATCTTGATGCTGTCATATTTAAATTCAAATGGATCTTATTTAGACAACGAGACCTTCAAGCAGCATAAACGCAGCTGTTGCAGATAAAAGAAGAAATGGTGTCTACGTTATAGTCAAAGGGACTGGACATACAAGATAAGTCATAGTTTATTTCTATGTTTAAAAGATTATGTATTTTATTTGTTTCGTAATTAGCTATCTAAATTGGTGAAGCCACGAATCGTTACCTTGAGATTACAGGAGCCTATATAGATGCTAGTGTATTTATCTCATGTTTATTTAATTTGAGTAAAAACTCAAATTTGGCGCCCAACTAAAAGTTATATTGTAAATAATCATTCTATTATTAATAATTATTATTATTCAGCAAAATACATAGCATTTATTTTGACGCAAGCCAACGTAGGGCTATTCAGCTATTTAAATATTAAGTAATTAAATATTTATAATTAAAATACATGGCATCTTTATGGTCGCTGCCAACGTGGGGCGATTACATTATTAATACTTATTATTATTAAAACAAAATACATGGCAATATATATAATTCTACAATCATTTGGTACTATAAATCTAACATTTGATACAGTTATATATATTTGTAAACGGTCCGCATATTTCGTGGTTCTGATTTAATTCTTATTTATGCATACATTCAATGAGGGAGGATATTGCGTGAACCTTTTATTTTTTTGTTGTGCCTATACCTCAATAGTAGGTATTTAATTCTTAGTTTACATAATCGAGATCTCGTTTATCGTGAATTAGGCGTATTACGTACTGATTTATTATTTTGTGAAGCTATTTAAGGCTTCTTGTTTATTTCTATATTTATTGACGCATTATCGCTTTCCCCAGGATTAAATTTTATTCATTTCACGATTAATTAAATCAGACAGGGACGTTTGTGGCCTGTCCGTTATCTACAAGATAGTTATATTTTATACTTGTAACCAATTTGGAGTCAATATCTTTTGAGGTAAACAGACCGAATTTATTGAACAATTTTTATTTAGTCAAACCTTTATTATTGTAAATTGATTTCCAGTTATTTGATTATATTCGAGAATTACGTCAAGCATTTGTGTTTTATTGTGTCTTGTATTTTTATATGAAAGACGTTAGTATTATCAGTACGGTAAGTTCATTTTCTCCGGGGGATTCCTGTTTATCTACGTCATCTTCGAGACCAAGGGTTTATTTTTTTAAACAGGTGGCGCCTATGCTTACGTCGAACCGCCCTTCTTCGACGGTAGCTGGTCGAACCGTTGTCTTGATACCTGGATCTTGCTTAGAAACTGATACTTCGTTTTTGTGGGTACAAAACTAATATTGTTGCCGCCCTCTTAGAACTAGGCGTCACAAATTTTGGCGCCCAACGTGGGACCTCGACGTATTTTTTTCTTAGGTCGAAATTTTTTTTGTTTGAAAATTTTTTTTGTCTCTCCTTGGAATTTTAGGGGGGAATTAATTAGGTTGATTTTGATTAAGTTGTTACAGTTCTCTTAGTAGCAGCTCTATTGATTTAGTTTTCTGCTTGATTATTTATAGTTTAGAGTTTTATAAATTTTGTGGGATATTTTCTTGTCACGATGGACATTGATAGGTTGAACAGCGTTGAACTGTCTTACGAATTAGTTATCCGAGGGGTCAAGGCCGAAGGATCCATCGATACTTTGAGAAAATTAGTAAGGGTTGCCTTGAGGAAGGAAAAAGTGGATAAATATGTTGAATTGCCAACGCATCCATTTTCATTTGAAGAAGATAGCAACGTCGTTCTCTCGGGGTTGAGAAATTTAGAAGAATTGGTCGACGAGTTCGAAGATTCTATACATGGTGGGGGCTATAAGAAGATTATTAGCAAAATGATCCATTATGAGGGCCGAGTGAAGAGAATGTTATCCAATGGGTTGGAGGAAGAAAAAAACAAGCAAGGGATGCTTGAAACCCTGGAAAAATTACGAGGCAAGTTGGATCAAAAACTTCAAAATTTTGAAACGAGTTCGATGGCCTTGTCTACGAATGCTGGAAATTCAGAAGATCCTCAACAACCACAGACTTCAACTCCTGTTAGAGCTCTTCGTCCTGAACCTTCAGCTGGTTCCGTTGGTTATTCGGTGGGAGAGATTAAACCTGTTCCTGTACGCACTTGAGGTTTGAAATTTTCTGGGGAAAAAGGTGAAATGTCTGTCAATTCCTTCATAGAACGAGTAGAAGAACTAAGAATTGCCGGGAATATTTCCCTCGAAATATTATTTGATTCCGCCTTAGATTTATTTTCAGGCAAAGCGTTAATTTGGTACCGAGCCTATAGGGACTTGATGAATAATTGGGATGATTTAGTGAAATTCTTACGGGAGGAGTTTCAGCCATACGATTATGACGAGAAGCTGTTGGACGAGATTAAACGTCGTACGCAAGGGCCTGGGGAATCGATAGGGGTGTACGTAGCAATTATTCAAAGTTTGTTCCATAGATTGAATTTTTCCATACCAGAGGGTTTTAAACTAAAGATTTTAATGAAGAACATAGCTCCTTTTTACCAGGATAAACTCAGCTTAGTAACTGTAGACTCCACTTCAGATTTACTCCGTTTAGGTCGCCAGATTGAAGCCCGTAGAACTGCCTTAGAAGAATTCGTACCGCCGCCAAGAAGAGTGTTGGGGAAGACTTTAGAACCAGACTTAGCGTACGTTATTCAGATCCTATTCCGTCAACCTCGAATCGCAGAGAAGTCGCTGCCCTTAGTCATATTAAGTGCTGGAATTGTGAACAAGAAGGTCATAGAGCAGCTAAGGGTCCACGATCAGTGTCGAAGAAACGCCAGAAGAGGCCGATAAATGATCAAGTATCCGACCTCTCCACGAATAAGAAAATCGTGATCGACCAGTCTAAAGTTATGCTTGATTTTTTATTTGCTCAATTACAGGAAGACGAACGACCTTATTTAGAAATCAAGATCTTTGGTAAAATAATGTTAGGTTTGTTGGACTCTGGTGCTAGTCAGTCGATTTTAGGAAGAAAAGGATGGGAAATGTTGAAAGGATTAGGCCTGCCATTAGCCAAATCACCTGTGGACGTGTGTACTGTTGCAAATGGGGGGAAATGTGAAGTGAAAGGCATGCTATTGGTTCCAATTAGTTTACGTGGAAAAGTTAAGATTTTTGAATTGTTAGTTTTGCCTTCCCTTCCACATACCCTAATATTAGGAATAGACTTTTGGAAAAGGATGGAGATTGTTCCAAATTTTAGACATCGTGAATGGCATTTCATTGACTCATCCGAAGTTTTTATCGACGCAATAGTTTCTCATGATGATTTAGACGCAGAACAATCATTAGCTCTTACCAAGTTGTTAGATTCTACGTTCATGTCAATGAGTGAGGGGATTGGTTGTACTACGGGGGTAGAACACAAGATTAAGACGACAGCTGAACCCATTCGACAAAGGTATTATCCTGTTTCTCCGGTTCTCCAAAAACATATTGATGCAGAACTAGATAGTATGTTAAGGGATGGAATTGTTGAACCTTCTAATTCTCCTTGGGCTTCACCGATAGTATTAGTAAAGAAACCAGATGGGACGTACCGTTTCTGTGTTTCACAGTACGTGATTGACCAGCTATTGCAAGAAAATGGCCATGAGGTTTTACGTCTTCCACCGTATCACTGTCAATTCAATGCCATCGAGTTAATTTGGGCATCTGCAAAAACACATTATGACCAACATATCGGTGAAACTAATTACAGTGATAGCGAAGTCTTACGGACATGGGAAAGAGCTTTACAAAAGTGTTCACCAGAAGAATGGGGAAAATGTATTGCACATACAAATAAAATAATTCAAGAGTGGTTTCATCAAGAAGTGATTCTGGATGATATACCCCAAATTGTAATACAACTCACTGCAGAATCAGACAGTGAAAGTGATTTATCAAGTGATAGCGGATAATAAGTTTACTTATGTATTGATTGGAATTCTTTATTATTTACTGTTTCTATTTTTCTGCTTTTATAATATTTTTATGAGTTGAGGGTGTGCCGGACATTCGTCTCCGAACACTGGTGTAGAGTTTTGTTTTGTAATTGTTAATCTGTTTTCCACTATCTAATGATAATTAAACTATAATGTCGATTTCATGTTAAATATTTGGATGTACTGTAACGGAGTGCCCGCTTACGCTTATTAGGCCTCACGTTAATATTGCTTATATTACTCGGATAAGCTCGTGAGATGTCCAGGGTTCAAAAATGACTAAATGTAAAAGAAATGTATTTATTAATTAGCACTAACCTATGTACAAAATGTAAAATAAATTAATGTTCTAGTGTATAATAATAAATGTAAAGGTAAATAATAACAAATTCTGAGTAGGGCTGTGAGTACTCTGTAGCTCCACTGTCTTTCTGGTCGGGCCCACCTACTGCGGCTTGCTGCGGTAGATCGACTGCTCGATCGTTCTCCAAGATGGATGCGGTCTGGTTTTGACTGGACTTTAAACACAAACAAATAAATTAAATAATTATTGCTTATAAGTGTTATTGCGGCTTCAGTGATTACGGTGGGGTAAATCGGGATAAACGGGTAATGATTAGCTAATTTTCCGGTGCGGGGTGCATAAAACACGCAAGTTTGATTAGCAACAAATGAAATTGAATAAATCGTTAAAAATCTCTTCGATCAACGACCCCGGTGAGCTCTTTACTGCTGGCAGGCAATTTACCTTTAAAAGTACGTATTTACTTGAATTCTGGTGACTTTAAATACTTATTCAAACAGGAACTTCTTATTTAATTTTTCCTGGAATTTCCCCAAAATACAACGGCGACGGTTTGAATGCGTCGTGATTGACGGGTTTGATACGATAACCTGTATTTATACGGTGTATTTATGACGGGACGAGACTGACTGTTTAATTGATAAGATTTAATAATCTCGGCTCCTAAACAATTTACTTTTAATTTGGCAAATAAAATCGGCATACGGTGCACCCAGATTCGCATAGAATCTGTGTATAGCTTTGAACCGTTTGAAATTCTCCAAAGGTAATTCAAATATTACAGCCGGTATTTATAATAACCCAAAATTGGGATTCGTGAAAATTCCTCCACGGATCGAACCAATTTCAGTTCAGGGATTCAAATAAGAATTCAAATGAAAGATTACCGTGTGCTTACGTCGCTAATTATTCACCAGCTCGGCACACAATAATAATTCGTATAACAATTATTTTTACCAGATATACTCCGATTCCAACACCAGTATATGCCTGGTACGAATAACTATTCGGGGAAAACGTTCTACGGGATGAGCCAATAAAAGATCAAAGCAGGTTAATAATATAATACTCGCCAATTACGCGTTCAAAACTTGATACGTCCCACGCGTTTCCAACAGCGAATAAATTCTCTCGACTTCTCCCAGCGGTAGTGAGCTCCAGGCTGTCGAATTTCGGGATCTGTAACTCGTAATATAAAATGAATAAAACTGTCTCAAACGCTGGTGAAAGTACAGGAAAATTATTTGTTCACTTTTAGGTAAGCACTCGGGTTAGTAAAAGGAATTTTACTTGACTGGTTAATTTTCAGGAACGGATTTGCAAACTGGAATCGCTTAAGATTGCTCTTAAGAAAACGGCGGAATATTTCTGACTTTGAATTGCTTCAAAGGCCAGGAAAAATTCTAAAGATCATTTAAATGGCTGGGCGGACCGTTTTATAGGAAGCACTTTTCCACTTCCGTCATGCGCGCTCCCCTCTCGGCTGGAGAAAGGGACGCTTGTTCTCGGCTATTTTACGTCACGGTGGTTCCAGATGTATGTTATTGCGGTCGGCCTTATCTTCAAATGTGAATTTATTCGAAATTGGTAATTAGATACCAATTATTCGATTTTCACATTTTGCACCCGTTACAGTACAAACTGACACAAATCTGACGGTAATTTGCATTTTTCTGAGTAAGGATGTACAGGTTATATACTTAGTAGATAATATCACAACATTTAATTATTTTGCAGTTCGTTAAAGATGTATTAAAACCATTGTAATTCGGTTAAGATTTCCATTAAAAAAAAGCCAAATTGTTCCAGCGGTGATTAGTTCCCGTCAAGAGGATCATAAAAATCAAATATTAACTGACAAACACAAATAATTGCTGCCAACCTAACTATATTCTACCAAAAGTTTCCCAGAAATTGTCACTATTTTTATAAAAAAAAATTAATAAATAATGTAAATGGAAGCCGAAACAGAGAAAATAGAATAAAAACTCGTTACAGAAGGCCATTCAAGCACTCCTCCGTTATTACACTCGCCGCTACGCGACTCGTGTCCGAATTTCGGATTCGTGCTTGAATATGTTGCCTTCTGTAACTCATGGTTTAATATAGAGGAGAGTGCCCGAATATCGCATAGGTTCTTAATACCGCACCCTGGGTTTATGTCCAAACTAGTAAGTGTAGAGTGCGGTATTCTGTAGATTAACCTTCGCAAATACCCCTTAAAGGTTTCCTGTAAACCTGTAATTACAGCCGAGAATAATAGATGGCAATAGTTTGAAAATCAGTCATTTAGCTTTAACGAGTTTTTGGAAGCCTGTGAAATTTACTTAATTTTGTTCAAACCAGGTAAGTGAATTATTCTGATATCCCTTACGCTCCCGGAGCACACAATTGTGCTTATCTTAATCTAAGGTACAATAAGGGTCAAAATGAAATTTGTAAACGCTGGCTCCTGAATGCCACGATTGTGCATGTATGACTAACAATCGCAGCGCGCAATTTCGGAGAATTTACATGTAGTCATGTTGCAACTTGCAAACAAAGTGAGTGTTAAATTAGTGAAATGGCAGCTAAACGTGAGTATTTTTTTTATTCATTGTGTTTTAAATACTTTCCATTCCTGATAGTTGAAATATTACAACAATAGGTGTAGTTTATTGATGAAATTTTGCAACACCGGCAAAGTAGGGTTAGATCAGGTGTTATTCGCAGGAATACCTGGACTATCACAATTGTGTGCTCTGGGAGCCAATAGGTTCCGTGTCGTCAATAAAGTTTATTTCAAAAACTTATCATTTAAGCGCCAGATTCCATAAATAACAGTATAAGTTTTTGGACTTGCAGGTAAGATCGATCTGCAAAGGCTTAGAGATAATCCAAATGAGCTCTATGATCTTTTGGACGAAATTGGCTCCGATTTTGAAGTTGATGAAGACGATTTTGAGGAAGAAGACGATTTTGGGGAAGCAGATATTGCTGAGATAGAACCTGTTGCTACAGATATTGCTTCAGATTCAGAAAGTAGCGATGATGATGTTCCACTGTCGCGTCTTCAAGGGTTGTTACATTGGAACAAAGGTTCTTTCGATAGCAAAGAAGGACCAAGCAATGAAGATGTCAACGATAACGAAGTAGAAGTACTTACGCCTTGGGGATATTTTTCAAATTATTTCAACGAAGATTTTTTTGAACTTGGGGCACAATTTACGATGCAGTATCATTTACAACAGAAAGGGACAGAGATGACAGTAACTGCGGAAGAAATAAGGAAGTTTTTTGGGTTACATGCAATTATGGGTTGCATCAGATATCCTAGAATCCATATGTACTGGAATTCCAAATTCAAGTTTTCACTAGTAGCAGATGTGATGCCCCGCGATAAATTTTATACGCTAAGGGTCAATTTTCATGTTGTTGATAATCTTGCGGTCACCGAGGAAATGCGAAAGAACAAATTATGGAAGGTACAACCCATGATTGATTTGGTCAGAAACAGGTGCCGAGCTATTGAGAGGAAACGGAATTCGGCGTTCTCGATCGACGAACAAATGATCCCGTTTCTGGGAAGATGCCCCGTTCGACAGTACGTCAAAAATAAACCGAGACCAGTAGGACTAAAAAATTTTGTGGTTACGACATCAGATGGTACAGTATTAGATTTCGAGATTTACCAAGGCTCATCTACACCACTTGATAGAGATATAGGGTTGGGTCCCTCAGTTATTCTAAGATTAGTGCAAACTTTGCCTGAAAACAGTTACGTATTTTTTGACAGATATTTCACGACGATACCCTTAATGAATAAACTTACTGAGATACCAATACATGGAACTGGTACCATAAATTCTAACAGAGTAAAAGGGTATATTTTTAAGAAAGACAAGAACATGGAAAGAGGAGAATCCGAAGAAGTGGTAAGAAGTGATGGAAAACTGTGCCTTACAAAATGGAAAGATAATAAAAGCGTTTTAATGGTATCTACTGCCTTTGGAACTCAACCAGCAACAACTGTGAAAAGATGGGATAAAACTGAAAAAAAACATATAGATGTAACCTGCCCCAAAGTGATAAAATCCTACAATCAACTAATGGGCGGTGTTGATGTTTGCGACCAAATGATGGAGTATTATAGGTCTTTCTTCAGAACCCGAAAATGGACATTCAAGGTAATACTCCATCTTTTCGATCTTGCAATAGTAAATAGCTGGATGGAGTATAGAAGGGACTGCAAAATTATGAAGGTGAAATCGGCGATGGATCTACTGGAATTTAGGTTGGCGCTAGGAGAATATTTAGTTTCTAATACTAAAAAAAGAGCTGCTGAAGAAGAAGTGCACACGGGAGAAGAAGAAGAAGAAACAAAAGAGCAAGGTAGAAAGAAATAAAGGAATATACCAGCAGCTTTACCGTGTTACGACAAACGATACGATGGATTCCACCACTGGCCCACTAATGACGACCTCAAAAGTCCTCATTCTTGCAGGATGGAGAATTGTGATAGTCGTTCTAGAGTGCGCTGTACAAAATGTAACGTTTACTTATGCTTTAGCAAACATAAGAATTGCTTTGTTACTTTCCATTGTAAATAAATGATTTTATATCACAATTGTGCTTATGACGTTTGACTCCTGAAACACACAATTGTACGTGTCCTGAAAAACGTCCTTGAAATTTTTTTCAAAAAATATGCTGTGTTTTGTAAGAGATTTAATAATAGGAAAGAGGCATTTGAGTTTAAAATTCAAAATTTTTAGTCTCGGGAGTGTAAGGGTTAAATAAGTACCTCTGATCTGTAGGCTCTGTTCTTCATTTTTGTCATACAGAGTACACTGTTAATTGACTGTAAACATGGTTTTCCTTATTCTAACTTCAATTATATCATGTGCCTTAATATCGCACAGTAAGAGATTCGTAATATCGACCTGTGCGATATTAGGTACCGAGTTAGGCACCCGCCAAAATTGAAATAGATTTGTTTTGTTTCAGGTAGATATGTATAATATGTCTGCTCAAAAACGGAAAAGATGGGACAAGGCTTCAATGTTGGCAGCAGTAAATGCCGTCAAAATGAGGGAAATGGGTTATCAAAAAGCTTCCAACCAATTCAATGTACCTAGAAGTATACTGAGGGATTATATAAAAAACGCGGATAAAAATCCAGAACAATTAGTTAATGTGAACTTGGGCAGAAAAACGACACTTTCGCAAGAAATGGAAACAGAATTGGTCAATTACTGCTTGGAAATGGAGAGGCGATTCTATGGTTTGAATTCGTCAGATATAAGGAGAATCGCATTTCAGCTTGCCTTAAGAAATAATATACGTCAACCATTTTCACTGGAAAAAGGAGCTGCTGGGAAAAAATGGCTAAGATTTTTGGGTCGGCACCCCAATTTAACATTCAGAAAGCCACAGGGTATTTCTTCTGCAAGAGTAAAAGGTTTTACCCAAGAAAATGTTACCAAGTTTTTTGAAATACTCGAGCCTGCTATGCAGAAAATTCAATCTAATCCAGCTAGAATATACAACGTTGATGAGACCGGAATAACAAACGTACAATCCAAACATTCCAAGGTAATTTCATTGAAAGGCAAAAGGCAGGTTGGTGCAATCACTGCAGCTGAAAGGGGTTCACTGGTGACAATGGTGACTTGCATGAATGCTGCTGGAGGTTTCGTACCACCAATGTTAGTATTCCCAAGGAAGAATATGAAACAGGAGCTACTCGACGGTGCACCACCAGGAACCATAGCAGGGTGTCATCCATCAGGATGGATACAACAACATCTGTTCACTCAGTGGCTAGATCACTTTATTAAACACACAAAACCGTCTGGTGATGACCCCGTCATATTAATTCTTGATGGCCACTACTCATACACACGCAACTTAGACCTCATTGATCTTGCCAGAGCACATGTGATAATTATCAGGCTTCCTCCGCACTCGACGCACAAGATGCAACCACTAGACCTGTCGTTTATGGGCCCATTCAAAACGTATTATTCTCAAGAAATTGAGACTTGGCTTAAAAATCATGTTGGTAGAAATGTTTCTGTGTATCAAATAGGCGAATTATTAGGTAAAGCATACCTAAAAGCTGCAACTGCCGAAGTATCTGCTCATGGCTTCAGAAAAAGTGGCATTTATCCGTGCAACCGATATATTTTCCATGATTATGACTTTGCGATTCACAGACAACGGGAAAGAACACCTCCAGCAGAGAATAATGAGAATCCTCACCGCGAAGGAACTACACCACTACATAAAACCCACATCGGCCCTGAAGACATAACCCCTTTACCGTCTTGTAGTGGAGTACAAAAAACTAATTTAAATAAGAAGCCTAGAACAGGATCAGCAGAATTAATAACTGGCACTCCATATAAGGAGGAGCTAGAAAAAAGTGTGGCAGAAATAAATAAAAAGAAAGGTATAAAAAACAAAGTATGTATAGAAAAAGAATCTCTACCTGGTCCTTCAAAAAGAAAGAATGTACAAAAGAAAAATAAAAGACGCAAAGAGGAAAGCAATAGTGAGTCAGATATAAATATGGAATTAGATCATGATTCTGACAGAGACTGTAATTCCGAGGATAATGATGATAAAAGACACCGAGTGTGTGTTTTGTTTGGGGTTGTATTCAGAGGACAGAAAGGGTGAAAGATGGATAAAATGTTGCCAGTGCTACAAATGGGGACACGAACAATGCGCTAACTCTGATAAGAAAAAAATGTTTATATGTGACTTCTGCTTGACTGGATAATGCTTACGTAAGTATATTTTATAATAAGTGCAGTGAAATAAAATGATAAAAGCATTCTATATTTCAATTCAACGTAAGGTGTCCTAATATCGACGATTTAAACGTGTTCTAATATCGCATATGCGATATTAGGTCAGCAGATTCAGTTTTGACAAAAGGTGTCACTTTTTTGTTTTTTTTTATACCGACAGACTTGTATTGATTAAATATATTTTTGATACCGTATGTTACTTAGCGATAAGTACAAAGTACTAGAAGCCTATTGTGGCAGTTCTAAGATGACTATTTTTAGAGATATAAACTAGAGAAAAAAAGTGTGCGATATTCGGGCACTCTCCTCTACTATTTGTTTGCAATTAAATATTCATGTAACCACACATGTATTTATTATCAGATGGAAATGTCACTATCTGAACATAACCTAAAATTTTGCGGAAATATTTAAACTTAACTGTCAAATGAATTTAATCGCTCAGTTGACTAACTAGGTACTTATTTGGTGCATACGCTTGCTATTGATCACGTGATGGAAAAGATCCGTTGGGACGACAATATTGAGGTCTAATACAAACCTATGCAATTTCTAGCCCGTGATCAAAGACACCCCAGTCAGTCAGGTGACTTTGATCAGCCCTTTATAGTGAATATGGATGCATATTGAACGTTGTACGCTATATTTTATTACGAAAATCGATTAAAAAACCTAAACATATGAACTGGGAAAATACGTTCTTTTTTTAATTGTAATAGTTTTGTAAAGATCTACGAAACTATTTTTACTTTGATCAAGCCACCCCGGTTTACGGTACCAAATCTAAATACAACAAGGATAGGATCATCTTCTATGACAAACCTAGTCTAGACACAACAGGGATATGATTATTTTCTGCGACATACCTAACCGAAACAGAACAAAAGGATATGATTAGTTTCTGTAACATACCTAATCTAAACACAACAAAGGATAGGATCATTTTCTGTGACATACCTAATCTAAACACAACAAAGGATAGGATCATTTTCTGTGACATACCTAATATAACACAACAAAGGGTAGGATCAATTTCTGTGACATACCTAAACACAACAAAGGATAGGATCATTTTCTGTGACATATTCTACAGATAAGTAAATGTTTTGTTAGATAATTTTAGCAGAAATGATGGTTCCGTCTGCTACTTTCAATAATTCCCACTTGTGTTTTCTAAGTTGTTAAATAACGATGGAAACTCTTTAACAAAGTGGACACTATTGATACACTATCATCTGGATGAAATATTAATATACAAATATACAGGATGTCCCGCAATAGGATGTACATAGCTTGAGTACATGTTCCCAGCCTCTTTATAAGTGGAAAATTAATCATTACAAAGTTATTCACATTTGAATGTTACCGTTACACTCAAAGATCATAAACAAAAGATGCATTAGAGAACTTTGAAAACAAATGTAAGTAAGTGTTGTGTTTATGTAAATAAGTATGGCAACGTTTTCTAATGAAGAATATACCGATATGCATTACATTTGCGGACTTTGCGACGGAAATGCACGTGTAGCAGTTGAAGAATATCGTTGCCGATTTCCTGGCCGGAGCTTACCAGTAGGCGAGTTTTCAGCAATGTGCATCTTGCTATTAGGGAAACTGGTAAAGTGCCGCGATCAAAACGTGAACTAGACAAAACGTTGATTTCGAGGAAAATATTCTCAATAGAATTGAAAGAAGTCCCACTACTAGCGTTAGACGGCTAGCTAACCAAATCGGTACTAACCGAATGCAAATATAGAGAACCATTCACGATTTTGGTTTGTATCCGTATCATATACAAACAGTACAGACTCTTTTACCAAATGATTATACTGCACGTGAACAGTTCTGCCATTGGTTATTGGAAAATCAGCAGTCGCACACCTAAATTCTTTTTACAGATGCGGGCCTTGTTCAACCGAGATGGAATAACAAACACAAGAAATTCACATGTTTGGACGCTAGAAAATCCACATGCAACCACGGAATCACATTTCCAATACCGTTTTGCTATTAATGTCTGGTGTGGTATCATCAGGAACAAAATGATTGGGCCGTATGTATTTGAATGTCTTTTGAAGGCAGCACATTACCTCCACTTTCTGCAAGACGAACTGCCAGTGTTGTTAGAAGATGTACCTCTAAATATCACAGCAGATATGTGGATACAGCAAGATGGAGCATCTCCACAATTTGGCAGGGCGGTAACTACATTTCTAAACGGAGACTTTGGAAACTGTTGGATAGGACGCAAGGGATCCGTTATTTGGCCACCCAGGTCACCGGATCTAACGCCGTTAGATTACTATCTCTGGGGCCGTATGAAGTCCTTGGTGTATGCGGTAAAGTCAAACACTAGAGATGAGTTGCTGGATCAAATAATTGATGCTTCCAATATTACCAAAAACAATGGCGACTTTATTATGAGGTATGTCAGCACGATTTCACAAAGGGCACGAAGGTGCATAGCTAATCGAGGAGGCGTATTTTGAAAACTTGAGATAGAAACTGCCACATAACTATAGCATTTTATTTTGTGAACCGTTAATTGATGTCCTTTACCAATAAAGATTTTTATCTTTAGTGTTATTTTTTAAATGAAAAAGTGTCAACAACTTTGTAGCGATTAATTTCAGGCCGTATATTTATTGGAATTTTTCGACTTAAAAAGAAGCCAGGAACACGTACTGAACCTAAGTACATCCGATTGTGGGACACCCTGTATAAATTAAACTCGCCCCACGTAGTAATACAGTAGGGGTAACGGGGGTAATTAGAACATGGGGCATTAGGAACAGGTGGCTAGTGTTCACTGAACTTTCATTAACAAAGAACAGTGGTAGTTCCATAATGTTGTATATCATGTTGGTAATCGTTAGTTACTTGGATATTTTTAGTGTGCTATTTATGTTGGTACTATCTACCATCAAATGTTTTGCTGTGTAAATGTGTTATGTTTAAATTGCTGTGAGGTAAGTTCATATAATCATACGTGTCCCAATTTTGTTGAAATACATTTTCTGCATGCATTAATGTCTTGCTAAGCGTTGTATTGAAGTTGTCCTTTCACGATTTTGGCAAAGAATCGTTTACATTATTTTTTTGAGAATAAGTTCTTATTACCCGGGAAAATTACAGTGTGGGGTAATAAAAACATTTAATTTTTCGGACCCAATTGCTCGGGGTTAATAGAACAAGTTTGGGGTAATAAGAACATCCACCCAAATTAGTGTATTAGTTTTTAATTACATTTCAGAATACCGAGAAATCACCCTAAAACATCTAATCGGTGCAGTTACCCGGCACAGGCCATGTTGGACGCCGTGGAAGCTGTGCAAACTGGAAGGATGCGTCAAATTGATGCCGCCCAACATTATGGAGTTCCTAGAGGAACACTAGCAAAAAAAGGACATGCAGCTCTGGACTCACACGGTTCTGATCGTCCTATAGTTTTGCCTTTAGAAACTGAAAATCAGATAGTTATTTATTTAAAAACAAGTGCCAATATTGGTAGTGGTATGACAAAAAATGAACTGTTAGATATGATTCAAGATTATTGTAATACAGATCAGTTAAATACTTACTAGGCGGAGCAATAATGGACCTGGGGAAGACTGGTTCAATTTATTCATGAAAAGATACCCTGATCTATCCATACGTAAGGCTGAATCGCTGTCGCTAAAACGGTTAAAAAGTGCAAATCCATTTGTGATGTACAAATTCTTTGATGACCTAAAAGAATTGTATGCAAAACAAAAACCAGGACCAGACCTAATATACAACTGTGATGAAACTGGCTTCACCCATGACCCGTATGATGTAAAGTTAATTGCAGAGAAAGGGAAAAAAAGATATCAAAAAATATAGTAGGATCTGGTAAAGATTGTACAACTGTACTAGCGTGTGGTAGTGCATCAGGTGGATTATACCTCCATTTATAATATATAAAGGTACCTATTTAATGCAAGGATGCTTTGTACCACATAATGACGTATACTGCGGTACTGCTCAGCAGTAAGTACAAATGGTTGGATGGATGGTGTTCTCTTCACAAAATGGTTTATACAGTTTTTTTGAAAAATGTACTGTCAAAGGAAACCAGAGATGGAAAAAAATTACTTGTTTTTCAATGGTTACCGTTCACATGTGAACTATGAAATAGCAAAAGCGGCTTTTGACAATGATGCTGTATTGATAAAACTTCCTCCAAATCTTACCCACTTAATGCAACCTCTGGATAAGACATGTTTTAGACCAATAAAACAAAGCTGGAACAAAGAACTGCTAAAGTATAATGGGGAAAATCCAGGGGTACGCTTGAATAACAATACGTTTGGTAGATTATTGGGAAGAGTTTGGGCTACCTCTTTCACACAAAACACAACAACAGCATCTGATATCAGGATTTAAGTCGACTGGACTGTGGCCTTTAGATAGGCAGGCTTTTCCTGAGAAGGAATTCGATCCGGCAAGCCTTGTCAGATATAGGGATATAGAAGTACGTGCTTGTGTCAGTGACCTAAACGAAGGAGTTTTAGGCACAGTTGAAGAAGAACAAGGCAAAGGTGCCTAAAATGAGAAGAAAAGTATTAATGATCCTGAGAAAGCTGGATGTTCTAAGGAAAATCATAACAATATTAATGAAAATGGTGAGATTGTTAAAGAAACCGTAACACAAAGGGAACAAGATTATAGTCCGCAGCCAGGATGTTCTACACCTAACAATTCGTTTGAAATATTTATAAACAAAAATTATATGATATAACTAAAAAGAAGGGACGTGGTAACGATGCAACTCTTAAGCAAAGAAATATTGACAACAGAAGATGCCCTTTAAAGCTTGAAAAATAATAGCTGTAAAAAAGTTAAAGCGTTTAAAAAACCAAAAAAACGACCAGTTCGAAATCAAAGCTTAATAAAAGAAAACCAAATACTCCTCCGGAAACAAGTAGTAGCGAATCTGACGTAGGCGAGGAACTTACTCAGGAGATAAGTGATAGTGAAGTATTAAGTTTTTCAGAAGCAAGTAGAGGAGCAAGTAGAAGAAAGAAAAGGAGAGAAAAAAACAAAGAAAATCCTTTCTAATTAAACGTCCGATGACTTGCACTCACACAATTACTATGCTGTGTATTATGAAGAGACTTGGTATATTGGAAGCATTTTAGATTTTAAATTTGCTGACAAGAACTCCGTAAGTATGAAGTTTTTAAAAGAAATAATGCCAGGAATATTTAAGTGGCCAAAACATACTGATGAGGCTGCAGTACCTGCACAATACATTTTCTATGGGCCCATCAAACTAACGGAAAATGGTCCTTTTACTATCGTTGAATATAATCTTATAAATATTAAATACAGAACTACGAAGAAATACCTAGGTAGAAGATTTTCTACTTTTTTTGAAAGTGTACTTTTAAATTATTATGTTTATTTCATTTTGGAAATACCTAATTTGTTAAGTAGTTAAGAAGTTGAAAAGTATATTGTCTAAATTTAAGTCTATATCTAGTTTTTTCTGTTTTTGTAAATACAGTGATAATCCGATCTTCATTATACCGGATTCTTCAATAATCCGGCCAAGCATTTCAATTGCATTGTGTACTTTATAATCCGGATTTGATAGTACTCGGTAATCCGGACCTGCGTTTTTAGACGTCTCCGTCATCGATCGGGAGGGATTCCCCTAACTTCTTAAATTCGGCCGGATCTGATATCTGGGGTTTCACATAAGCAATTTGTGCCTTCGTTTCTACTGCTACGTATCGCGTCGGAGGATTAATAATTGCTTAGCTGTTGGTTGTTACACAGTTGTATGTACGTACGTGTTATTTTATGTGCTACATAAGTATATAAACATTTTTTATACATACACATATTAAAATGCCTTCTAAAAGAAAACATACAACGTTGTCAATAAAACAAAAATCCGAAATAATAGAAAGACTAGCCCGTGGTGAAAGTGGGAAAGTGTCGGCAAATGAATACAGGGTAGGAACATCAACAATTTCCGATATAAAAAATAACAAAGACAAAATCAAAAGGTATGATTTATTTTAAAGACCATTTTGTACTTTTACTATGTATATGTGTAACTTCTTTTAAATTTATTGGCAAATGTGATTCCGGTCGCGACGCCAGAAAAACCTTACGAAAAGCCGAATATCCAGAAATGGAAACTCGTTTGTATGCATGGTTTAGTACACAACGATCAAGGCACGTCCCAATTTCCTATTAAATTTTATCTGCCAAAGCAAAACAAATTTATACCGAATCCTATGGAAATGATAATTTTAGAGCTGGCAGGGGCTGGATTGCTAACTTCAGAAAAAGGCATGGCATGCGTGCTTTAAAAATGTGTGGGAAAAACTATCCAATGATCAACGTGCCGTCAATCCTTTCCGAACAGAATTTGCAGAGAAGATAAAACAATTAAACCTCACACCTACTCAAATATACAGTGCAGCTGAATCTGCTCTGTATTGGAAAATGTTGCCTGAAAAAACGCAGGTTCGTTCTCAGGGGAAGACTGCACCAGGTGGAAAAATAAGCAAAGAAAGCTTTACATTTCTAGCATGTTGCAATGCTGATGGTTTACAAAAATTGAAGCTGTTAGTGATAGGAAAGGCAAAAAATCCAAGGGCACTTAAAAATGTGAACATACCTGTTGAATACAAATCATCTGCAAATGCACGGATGACTACAGCAATTTTTTTAGACTGGTTTCATTCCTCATTTATTCGTCAAGTTAGAAGTCATTTAAGAAGTCTCAATTTGCCTGAACGAGCCCTGTTAATCATCGATAACGCCTCGAGCCATAGAACTATAGAAAAGCTGACTAGTGAGGATGGACAATTTACATTATTGTTCCACCAAACTGTACAGCACTTTTGCAACCTATAAATCAAAATGCCATCAAACTGGCCAAATTATTTTATCGGTAAAGTCCTTTAGCCCATATTTTATTTAATAACATAGAGAATGTTGTTAAGTTATTAAAAACCATTAATTTGAAGGACACTGTATGTCTTACTATGCAGTGCTTGGGAAAAAGTCTCCCCCGAAGTCTTGCAGAAGTGCTGTCACAAAATTATGGCTCCTGTGGCAAATAACGACCCAGACACTCAATATGATGCTGAAGATTTAATTCCTCTGAGTCAATTGCGCCGCAATCTGCTTACTTTGGATGAAGAGATGACAGGTAAACAACGTACATTTGTCAAGCGCGAAATTTTTCGTTTAGTATTTTTTTTTGTTAATCCATAAATATTTAACAGATGTTTCAGATATGCTCAATGTTCTCACTGAGCAAAATCTCACGAACGTGGAAATACGTAACTGGCTTGAAAGTGATGAAGATTTGTTAACACTGGAAGACATAGATGCTACAGACGAACATCATGATAGTGACAATGAAGGTCCAGAGTTAAATAATACAAACCAGACTGTTAAGAATGAGGAGGCAGTTAAAAGTTTCAATGTGTGCATGAAGTGGGCAGAAGAAACTAATATCCCACTACATGATGTTCTTGTACTTCAAAGATTAAAAGAAACGGCTTTTATAATGAACCAGAAAAGGATCAAACAAACAACAATTACAAAGTACTTCACAAAATAATATAAAATTTAATAAGTATGCTTTTGTTTTAAATAATTTTTGTTTATGTACTATTTTCTAGTTGTTTTGTATTAAATGTTTCTCTTTTCAATAAAAAAAACTGTCTCGCTTCAGTAATCCGAATTATTTACTTATCCGGATTACCGCCGTTTTAATTAGTCCGGATTATGGAGGTTGCACTGTACCAAATTCAAGTATATTCAATTACACGTCGTAGGAACACCTAGATGGCTAACTTAATTTTGTGTGTTTCTATGTTTTTTTATATGCATTTAAGTTTAATTTAATGTAATATTATTACAATGTATTAAGGTTTTGTTTAAATAAAATATTTATCAAATTTTTAAAAGTTAATTTTAAATTCCGAATATTTTCGCCATTATTTTTCAGATTTTCCTGAAACTAGAAACACATTTAAAAAGTGTTCTAATTACCCCAGACTTAAAAATTCGATTTCAAGCGGCAAGTTGATCTCTATGTTCCTATTACCCCAAGTGGGGTTACAAGAACAATATTTCAAGTTTTTCTAGAGAAATTACTGTAATAGTATTACATATAGTTTTGTATATTTAAACTTCTACAAAAAATAGTGCATACTTTTATTCACAATTTAAGCCCAACCTCATGTCTTTAAAGGTTTTGGTTACAGAAGTGTGAATTTTCAAAGTGAATTGCATCTTAACTAGTTCTTATAACCCCGGTTCCCCCTACTAATAATTAGTCTGTTTTAAGCCAAAAAACATTGCCAACGTTCCAGTTTTTAATACGGGTTGGAACGCCAGCAGTAACATATTTAGTTACATATCGTCGTTGATCTGTGAATACCTCCAATGTGACAATTTTAGCAAAACTAATGTTTTGGTTGATTCTGCTTCTATGTTGTACGCTGCATAGCTGGTAATACCTCCAATGTAGAAAACAAAGTCATGCGTACTAAAAACAACTAATTTAAATTCTCCAATGTGCTGAAGCATACAAAAGTGAGATGGTAATATATCCAATGTACTACATTTGTTACATTGGAGATATTGCCCAATAAATTCGAACTGAACAACACCACCGGTTGACACTTTGGAGCTATGGCAACTACGGGCAGCATTGTTGTGATACAAGTGGTTTGTTTCAGAGAGATTAAATCACAAATTTGGTTGTTAGTTTTAGGAGAAAAATGTAAGTATTCATCTGTTATTACAATACCTTTAATGTGAGACTTATTATGTGGCTTATTCTCCAACTACATGAAACTTAACCTTAAAATTGAAAAACAACTTTATCTTCTATTAAAATAGTACCAATTAATTAATAATAATAAATTAATTTTAGTGCATAATGATTTCGGCAAGAAGCAAAAAAATTATGCAATTGGCTCAGTTGACCAGTGGAAATTCTAATAATGAAAAAAGCGATGATTTTCAAATTGGTAAGAAAAGCTCGTATACTAATGAGAAGGAGAGCTTGGATAAATTAGGTATAGTTTTGTTAAAAAAATTATTGGAACTAGTTTATTATTTTAATATTTTTTATTCTTAGTGGATATAAACATAGGCGACACCCAGATCATCTCTGATGAAACCCCACTCTTGAATAGTTATGGTACTACATTATAAAATATTATAAACGGCGACTTATTAATGTAATTATTTTTGTATTTTTTAGAATCGGACCTTATGGACATAGAAAATCTAGAATTATTTGTAAGTGATTCTGATATTCTCAAAACTAGCATACTGTATGAGCAAAAATTACAAGAACGCCTAAACTGTGACTCTGTGGATCAAAGATTGCAAGATACAGCGGATCCACAAGATAATAATGTTCTTTTAAACACAGAAAATGACGAAATTAAAGTTTCTGAAAGTGAACCTGACTGGGAAAACGAAAATCAAAATGTGCGAACCACTGAAACTCAAGCGTCAGACAGCGATGTAGATTTTTGTAGTAAGAATTTGGAAACTGGTACTGATGACAATATAACTGTCGAAAATCAATTTGATAACGCCTTGGAAGATGCCATAGCTCAGACCTTCGCTGCAACTAATGAAGTTCTCAAAAAACCCCTTACCACTGTTTCTGAAAAAAGAAAACAAACCAGCAAAAAACGATTAAAGGGTAAGCCATATATTGGCTATAAGAGATCAAAAGAAAAGGTTGTAACTCATAATATTGCGAGAAATAAGAGAATGATAAAAGAAAAGTGCACACACGCAGTCCCTAAAAACGTTAATGTAAACACATTATTGTGTGGCTTAATCACAGATGAAGATCGCAATATCATATTTGGGAAGTTTTGGAGCCTTGGAACGAAAAGAAATTATTTGTAACGGGATTGGTGCAAAAACGGCCAATAAGAAGAAGAAGAAAAGGGATATTAATAAATGAAGCAAATCCAGTGAAAAAAGAAGGACACGACTATTTCTTAACAACCAAGGATGGGAAGAAAGTGAAAGTTTGTAGATTGTTATTTTTAAATATTTTAAACTTGGGGGAAGATTCACTGAAAAGGTGGGTTAAGGAAGGACTGTCCAATACTTTCACTGGCACTGATTCAAACTCCGATGATGCTTCTAACGTTGAACATGAGCCCAACAAAAAACGGAAACTTTCTAGACATGAAACTGAAAGACAAAAACATGTTGAGATTGTAAAAACTTGGCTAGATTTGATACCAAAAGTACCATCACATTATTGTAGAGCCTCGTCAACCAGACTATATGTGGATAACGCTTTTAAATCAAAAAGCAATATGTATAAAATATATAAAGAGTGGTGTGACCAAAACCATAAGAAGCCTACACATTTAGGCCTTTTTAAGACTACTTTAAAAGATTTTAAAATTGCTATTCACAAACCTAGGAAAGATCAGTGTGATGTTTGCTATGGATATAAAACCAACAACTTGTCTAAGGAAGAATACGATGCTCATGTGCTAAAGAAAAGCGAGGGTAGAGCAGCAAAACTGAAAATGAAAGAAAGTGCCGGCGATGACCGATTAGTAATAACAGTTGATTTGCAAAGTGTATTAACATGCCCAAAAATATTGGCTTCTAACAGTTATTATAAATTAAAACTTCAAGTGCACAACTTCACGATTTATGCTCTTAACGATCGCAAAGTTAATCTATATGTATGGCATGAGGCTAATGGGGGAGTTACTTCTAACGAATTTACCTCCTGCTTGATTGATTACTTATATGACGTGGTAGACAAATATAATACGGTAATTATCATATCTGATGGGTGTAATTACCAAAATCGCAATAAGATACTGTCAAGCGCTCTAAGTAATTTTTGTAAGGAAAAAAATGTTACAGTCCAGCAACTGTACCTGGAGAAGGGCCACACCATGATGGAAGCCGATTCCGTCCACTCCACACTCGAACAATACTTTGCTCCTCCCATTCAGTCACCGGCAGACTACATTGCCCGAATGCGGATGGCACGTAGGAACCAGCCATATAACATCAAAAATGTAGATTTTTCATTAAATACGAATTACCTACAAATTTTAGTTCTATCAGACCGGGTAAAAAAGCTGGTGATCTAGTAGTGGTAGACATCAGGCAACTTAAATATCTACCTACTGGCGAGGTCTTCTTTACTTTAGACTACACGGAAAATTGGGAGATCATTCCAAGTCGCCGGGAAAACCAAGCACTTGATAGCTATACCAGGCTTCGCAAAAAGCAGATTCCAATAAGTGAAGATAAATTCAAACACTTACAAGGATTAAAGTTGTCCCTTGAAAGAGACTACCATCCTTTTTACGATGCTCTGTCCCATGAGCAGAAAAAGAAGAAGGGTGGTTAACAGATTTGTAATGTTTGTCTACAACTTAATATTTTTTACATTAATATTTTGTAGTTTTGGAAGTATTGTTTACTAAAATATAAAATGAATTATAGATAAATGTTTTTTTAAATAATATTAATTTTAAAATTTAGAGTGACACCTCCAATGTGTCGCACAGTTGTAGCTTACCATTCACGTAATATCCACTATGTACATCAACAATTTATTTCATTTGGAAATAACTACTATGTACAAAATAGTGGACCTAACAATATCTCCAATGTAACATGTTTTAATGTTATAAATAAATAGAGGTTGCTATAATGACCAATGAGCAAAAACAATAAACCTAAGCAACCAGATTGCCAAAAAAAAATAAAATAATAAAAGCAAATTATATATTTTTAATTAATAGCAGTTTTTTGTATCTCCTGAAAAATTACTCTTTTGTCACATTGGAGGTATTCACAGATCAACGACGATATGTTGTATACGTCGTTATACCATATCAAAAAGGGGTTCGGCTACATTTTGATCTTCTTCTTCCCCAACTTCTTCTTCTTTTTTGTTTATTGTGCTTCTTTGATTAATTGACTCTCCAAGTTTTTCTTTGGATCCTGTAGCAGGTATATACAATCTTCTACAAACTCCATTACTATATCTGCAACAAAAAGAATGATATTAGCAAGCAGACTAAAAAGTAAAAGAAATTGTCTATAAACGTTCTCAACATAATTCCACAAATAATTCTGAGCTAGAGTAGTTAACAAGATTAATGACAGAAACATACAGAAAACATTTCATTATATGAGCTTTAGTTTTTCCTACAGTAATAAGTATTCAGGTGGGGACACGACACACGCTACTTTTTTATTGGACAAATCAGGCACAATTCGGGATTTAAATTCGATAATGCATGTTTGTTAATGATAGTTTGAACAAACACAATTGAAAACCAACTACTTCGTTTCACTATGGCACCAGTAAAACAATATAAAATTTTGAGTAAAAAAGTATTATAGTGATATTCGATTACATTTAAACGGTTTTTACGAATCTGGTCTTTTATTGTTCTCACTTTGTGTACACTATTGTTTGCAATCGTATTTAATACAGTTCAATTAATGTTCATAGAACATAAATATGGCTTTGAATCCTACCGATACTGCTAGAGCTATTGCTTTAATTCAAGATGGACGATCGCAGTACTAAGTAGCTCGGTTTGTAGGTTGTACAGAATGTACTGCTCAAATAGCTGTAGAACGATTTCGTAAAACTGTAGGCTAGACTAGACGCTGTGGCTCCTGCAGAAAAATGCGTTCAACTGCTCAAGACGACCACTTTCTCACCTTGAGAGCCCTGAGACACAGGGACACCACTGCAGTTAGTGCATGGAATGAGTTGGAAAAGGTACGGTGGTGTAGTAGTTAGTGAAAGAACCGTAAGAAGATTACAGGAACACGGCTTGAGTGCAAGAGACCTGTAAGTGGCCCACAATTGACCAGGAAGAACATCGAGTGCAGCAGTTGAACTTTGCACATGAACACCAAAACAGAGGTGTTGAGGAATGGTACCATATTCTGTTTACTGACGAGCTGAGGTTTCTCCGAGATTTCCAGATGGCGATGGACTGGTGAGAGGTTTGCTCAAAGCAAGATTATGCCTAGAATTAGTTTTGGTGGTAGTTCAATCATGGTGTGGGGTGGGCTATGGCTGCAGAGAGGTACATTAGGGACATCTTAGAACCATATGTTGTGCTTTTCGCCCCATTTAGTGGTGAAAATTTCATGCTAATGCATGACAATGCCCGCCGTCACGTTGCTCGAATCGTGGATGGATAGTTAAATGAAGTTGGAATTCACCGAATGAGTTGGCCTGCCAAAAGTCCCGATCTTAGCCCAATCTGACATATTTGGGACATGGTGGGAAAACGAGTTCGAGCCCGAATTCCCGCTGCTGACAACTTGCAAGAGCTAGCAGTAGTTCAAGAATGGAATGCAATTGACCACCATGCCATGCCATTCAACACTTTATTGAGGGCAAGACGAATCCAAAGTGTAATTCGAGCACGAGGAGGCAATACACGGTATTAACGTTTTGTTTTTTTTAACTTTAAGATCATATTTATGTAAAATTTGCAATTACTGTTTTAGCCTCTAATCAGAATTATTGCCTTATTTTTGTTATTACTTCAAGAAATTGAATATTTTTGTTTTACTTGCGTTACATTTGTATTATGTATACACCTTCTGAACTAAAGTAAAATCAATAATTAAAACAAAAAAAATAAATAATAAATAAAAATAAAAATCAAATAACACATGGATAGAATTTTGTGCCGGTGAGTGTATTTTAATGTACTGCATTCTCTCAGCATCGACTGGATGTTGGCAATCCCAGAAAACACCTGGAAAAATTTGAACACGAAATTAAGAAGTTTTTAGACGAAAAAAAGGAGAGAACAACCTACGTCTTTTATATCCGTTACTTTAAGGCAAATTTGAAGTACAGATTTAGGCAGCCCAGAACGCACACAAATGTCCAGTTTGTAATCGTCTTGAAACAGAATCAAAATCAGGATTGCTTATGGATGATCGACGCAAACAAATAAAAGCTGAAAAAAAGTACATCTAATGAAGGCACAATCGTTTTTTGAAGATATGACGCGAAAAACAAAACTGGCAAAGGAAAGAAAAAATGTTAAAGTGCTTTCGTTTGATTACCAGCAAAACATTCCACTACCAAAAGTTCTATCGGGAGATGTATTTTATTTGAGACAACTTTAGTTGTACAATTTTTGCATACTCTGGAAAAAGCGGTGCTGCTCATTTCTGTTCATGATTAAACTAAAGGGAAAAAAATTCCAACCAGCCCATCAGCTTCTTACAGCAAGAATTTCCAGAATGCTATCAATAACGATGTAGACCTTTGGTGCAAAATTATACAAGTTATAAATATTTTTAAAATCTTGATCACTCCGAAAGCATACCTGTACATATACCAAAGTAATATTCTACTTCTAATGCTCGCTTTTGTTACACTTTCTAGTTAAAAATTGTCTTAAACTTTAAACTAAAGTCAAATTTATAACAAGATAACAGTCAAATTAGAAAGTACATACTATAGCATCTAGGAAACACTTAAAACATCTTCATGTGAAAAACTAAGGAAAACCCTTTGTTGAGAAAAGCAGATAAGGAAGGTTCTTCTTCTACCTCATTCTCAGCTTCTCAGGGTAGACATATCAAATAAGTTATTCTGCCAAAATAAATCCCATTTCATACACTGCAGTTAGACAACCAGTTAAGCTCTCCTGTAACAACAGAAACAAACAAGCTTGGTACAACTAATAGATGCAGACCAACTCCCACTAACTTACAAAACACATTACAAGCCAACACCACTTCCATGTTGCAACCGCTTAATCATGGTATAATCAAAAATTTTATCGAAACCTGTTACTTTAATTTGCACTTTCCAAATGTGAATCGAATGATCTACAATCCATTACAGAAGTTGCTTCAGAAATTAATGTTTTGGATGGCACTTTATGGGTTTCGGAAGCATGGCAGCGCATTACACAAGAAACAATAAGATGTTTTAAAAACGAAGGATTTCAATTTGAGAATGCTATAGAAAAAGAAATGCAAGTTTCCGAAACTGTAAAATTTTACTACTGCTAATAGGAACAGTGACATGGAAAATTTATAGAATGTGACAAAGGCATTGCAATTTTTTAATCCTTTTGGGACAGTTCTTTAAGGAAATGAGAAAAACATTGAAAAGAATAATGAAATCGCTTGCAGTGATGATGATTTTAATACCGTTAAGTGAATTAACCCACACAATAGCAGTTGATATGTTGGTCCAATTAACATAATTTGCTATTCAAAACTGTCCCTTGACATTGGCTCCACTTTATCAAGCAAACGGGAAAATTAGTGATATAATTTGTGAAAAAAGGATTAGAAGTAGTAAGCAAACAACTTTGGAAGGTTTTTTATACAATAATTAATACATAGTTAGGGTCTTTTCATATGATCAGCCGACCCTAAGTACGGTATCAGCTAATCAGGGATTATTGGAAGACGCCAAATTGACAAAAGCGCCTATAAATAGTAAATATTGAACGTCTAAGAAATTTGTAACTTCTGATGCTGTCTAAATCGATCTTATGCAGCTGGAGGTTTATGATGCTTTACAACACCCCATCAATGTCATTGTTCCAAGGAGTGCAGATGTACTTATTTTTATTTATATATATTATTTCCGAAAACGTAGGATACTATATCGCCCCAAAAGTGCAGGCGAGGATTTAAGAATACAATTGATATCAAAATTAAATAGACGGCCAACAAGTACACAAACTCGAAGGAATTAAATGCGAAATTGGTATCAGTAAGTACAATCAAGAGGCGTTTAGCAGTAGCTGGCTTAAAAGGTAGACTTGCCCCAAGAAACCCATTATTAAGGATTCAAAATCGTACAAAACGACTGGCATGGATCAAAGAACGTGAAAATTAGGACATCGATAAGTGAAAACGAGTACTCTAGACTGACGAATGGAAGTTTCCAGTTTTCAGAAGTAATCAACGTATTTTCGTTCAAAGAAAGACAGACAAAAGAATATTACATGGAGGTGGTTCTCTACTTCTTTGGGGGTGTTTAAGTGGCATTTGGGATATTCACCAAATTAGAAGGAATTTTAGATAATGAAGTTCCATATTGGAACATCATGCAGTGCTAATTGGTAACGGATTAATTAGGGAAACGTTTTATTTACAACAGGAAAACGACCGTAAGCACATACCAAAACTGTATAAGGTCTATGTCCAACAAAAAGCAGAAGAGGGAATGCTTATGCATGTGGTCAGGCCTACGCAATTACCCAATCGAATTGTTATGGGATGAGCTGGATAGATGGGTAAGAACAACTTGACCATCATCAGCAAAATAAATTTGGGAACAAATGTCAGAAGCCATTTGCATTTTTAGAAATCTACTTTACATTATGAGGAGCAAAAAATCTCATCTGTAGTTTTAGCACAAATCCAAGATAAATGTATTTTTAATGTTTGACATATTCCTTGCATCCAGTTGAAATCAGTTTTGTTTTAATTAACAAACAATAAAGTGCTATAAAAAGCATACAATAAAATGTTTATATTAAACTAACGTTTAAACAAACATCAATACCAGAACAACTGAATAATTTTTATTTATATTATTTATTTTACTTTTCAACTAGGCTATTTTTAATTTCGCGTCATTTCGTATGTATGAAGTAAACACACACTGCTGCTTGAAATCCAAAATTAAATATTTCATTTGTATCGTACTGAATTCAATCTTGTTTCGATCACATTACCACTACATACATTGAAGCAGAAAATAAAGAATAATCTACAAATAGTTGCCCATTAATTATTCCATTTTTATGGATTAATATTAAACTAATAACCTATTAAAATACTTACATTTCTCAAAAATTGCTACAATTTTACCGCACGTGTGTGAAGGCAAATGTATTTCCATCAACATCTTGGGGTAAGTTTGTCTAATTTGTTCATGTTAGATCTGTGTAGGAATGATTTCAACATTAAAAAAACTATTTCATTAATAGGTATCAACAAATTCTTACCACCTTTTACCTTCTTCTACCGTCTTTTACACAAAAGCACCAAGCAAATGGAAACATGCAAGAATTAAAACATAATATTTGCGCATTGCGCATGTTCGTTAGTACTGACCAGCTGCCGCTGCAACGTTTATACCGCTATGAATTTAGTGATTTGAAAACGTTTACACCTAATGCCCGGTTTAGACGCGGTCAGTAATTTAGTCGAGTGGTCGAGTAGTTTAGTACTCGACCGGTCTAAACACAATAATTTAGTTTAGTATGGCGTAGGCAATCGAGTAACTTTTTGGTTTAGTAAAATAGAGCCCTAGAGTATTTTTTGGGGCGAGTAGGTCTCCCCCGCCATGTTTTCGACCGATTCGCATGTCTGAAATTCTGCTTGTGCACCCGTTTAGTCTAATGCATTCGCTGATGTAGTTTATTACTATTAATGCGTACATGTGCTTGGTAAATAATTTTCAAAATGGCTAGGTGGTCAAAAGAAACTACAATGAAATTCGTGCAAGAGTACGTATGTACATATAACACGAGTGTCTTTGGATGTACGCAATGAACAATATAAGAATAAGCAAATTCGGCAATCTGCCTATTAAAAATTGAAGATGATACGACAATACAAGGATTCCAGAAGAAAGGAATACTAAAAAAAAAACATTACATCAACATATTCTCAAGAATTAAAAAGATTGATGAATCTAGAAGTCTAACCTAAAAAAGCGGCGCTACATACCGTGTTCTGCTCTTTTCTTCAGTTCTGCCAATCGTTTTTAAATTTTTGTTCCTAAAGATTCAAGAATGAAAACAGAAATGCATTCGTTTTATTTTTAAAACTTTTTTCGCTAAAGAATAATCTCAGGATTTACAATGATTGTATCTGGTCGATAATTGGCATAAACAAGCAAGTATAAACAATCATTATGAATATCTTTCTTCTTCTTCTGTATACAGGCCAATGGCCTGTTAATTACTTACAACAGAGTAGGTTCTGTGAGCCCTCTTTGCACATATGCCCGGTAGGAGGCTAGCCTAACCCGGCGAACAGAGAAGAGAAGTGCCACTACAAGGTTTACGATTGTCAATGGTGTTTGATGACAACCGGGACCGACGGTTTTACGTACCCTCCGAAGCACGACCGGTTGCATATGCCACTATATTGGTCCACCCATCCAACTACTGACCAGCGCAGTTGTGCTGGACTACGAATACCGTTTGACCGGCGTCCGCAGCGCTCCGCTGTGCACCCGATTATGAATATAATAACTAAAAATAATATCAAATATTATTTCAATTGCAAATAGTAGGGTGAAGTGGGGTGACTGTGGTTTGGGGTAACTGTGTCATCCTGTATAAAAAAATTTTCCCTGCATTTCATATTAGTTTTAACATTGCTATAACATAAAGTGGTGTACATTTAATCTTTATTCCAATTCTGTAAATTATACGCGCATTTTAAAGCTATGTCATTATAAGTAAAACGAAAAGGTACGTAACTTCTCAATTTCTTAATTTGTGCGCCACATGTTCAAATTTACATATGCATTACATTTCGGTGCGGATCCCTGTAAAATCATTATAGACATCTACTAAATCACTTGGTGGTTCCATCTAGTGGGCACAAGCCTAACTTTGTAGAGTATTTTAATTTTGAACGTAGGGTCCACAGTTACCCACGCCAAAACAGAAGTTAGGTTAACTGTGGTCACTTGCATGGGGCAACTGTGGTCTCCTGTATGTGTTGAGCAACATGGTGAGAAACTACATTAAGAAAACAAATCGTGGTGTTGGAGGTAAATATTCGAAGGAAACGTTAGAAGAAACAGTAGCAAATGTAAAAGGTGGAAGATATTCACTGAAAACGGCTGCAAAAGAGTATGGCATACCCAAATCCACGTTAGGATTGAAAGTAAATGGTTGGCGTGGTAGACCATCGGCGGGAAATTTGAATGGTAGGTTAAATCTTCGGTTGAATCTTTTGCCAGAATTATCTAACAGTAAAATTTTGCTTATCTACTTATTTTAGGGGTAGCAGGTGGTGGTAGAACAGCACTTTCTGTAGAAGATGAAAACAAACTAGCTTCCCAATAAAAGTAATGCATAAATGGGGCTTTGGCTTGTCACGCAAAGAAATACTTAACACAGTGCAAACGTATGTCAAGCAAACTCATCTTAAAACTCCATTCCGAAATGACAGGCCGGGAGAGGACTGGTTTTTGAAATTTGCTAAACGTCATAAACTTTCTATTAAAAAAGCAAAATTAATTGAATCATCTCGTGTACGACAGCAGAGAGACCCTTTCATTATTTATGATTTTTTTGACAAATTAGAGAAGGTTCTGAACGATAAAGGATTACACGAACATCCCAGTAAAGTATGGAATGCTGACGAAACCTCGTTCAATTACGACCCAAAAAATACTAAGGTTGTAACTGGTGTTGGCGAAATTGCTCAAAGACAGACAGGGGGATCTGGAAGAAAAACCACTACCGTTCTTGCCTGCGTGAATGCACATGGATTTAAAATGCCACCAATGATACTGCATAAGGGAAAGCGATTGTGGGACAACATGTTCGGCTCAAACGAATATCCCGAAACTTCATACTACGTGTCAGAAAACGGGTGGATGACCGAAGTTGTATTTCATCTGTGGTTCAAAGGTGTATTTTTAAAATCATGTACAGAACGACCAGCATTGCTAATATACGATGGTCATCTGTCGCATATTTCGCCACAATTGGTTGAATTGGCTATAGAAGAGGACGTTACGATTTTAAAATTACCACCGCATACTTCTGCGATGTTGCAACCTTTAGATGTTGCTGTTTTCAAGGGTGTCAAATCTTCTTGGGACGCTTTACTGACAGATTGGCAGCGTAGAAATCTGGGAAAACAACTAACTAAATCCGAGTTTTCTAATCTATTGGGAGAGACATGGAATACTATTAGAGAAGCTTCAATTATCAGTGGATTTCGTAAAACAGGAATTTTCCCTCTAGATAGGCAAGCTATTTCAGAAGAACGATTCGATCCTGACAAATTAAGGCGCTATAAGGAACAAAACATCGAACTTAACAATGCAGGCCAAGAAAACGATTCAGTGAATACCACTACTGAGGATAATAATTCTACAGTTACAACTGAACATGTTTTAGACACTAACAGTAGTACGCCTGTAGCATCAGTATCTTGGGAAAGCATTTTACTTTCTGCGGTAAAACCAACTGAGAAGCCAGAAGGCCAAAAAAAGAGAAAGAGAATAGATGTAGCTGAAGTAATTACCACAGCAACATATCTTGAAAACCTGAAAGCTGCTAAGAAGGATGGGAAGTCTAAGAAAAAATCGACAAAGAAAAAGCAGCCAAAAAAGCAAGTAAGCAGCGATGAAGATGAAGGTAGTCCTATAGTATACGCCGAAAGCGATGATTCATACGAACTTGAAGGAGAAGATGAAGATGATCTAGAAGTCACAACTTCCGTACAAGAACCCAATAACGATAATATGGTTGTTGGGAGATACATCATTTTAAGAGTGAAAAAAGGGCAGTTAGTCATTGCATTGCAATTTTAATGAACAGGGAAGTAGATTACATAGAAGTTAGGTGTTTGAAGAGGTGTACTGGGTATATTTTTTGAGTTTGGATCCGAAGATTGTACAATAAATCAATTTAGTTACGACAATATAGTTGGAATTCTTCAATTTCCAAAGGCAATTAATGGAAAATTACATTTTTCTGAAGACTTAAGTGTGTTCAAAAATATCCTCTGACATTGACATTGAGTAGTTGTTTGATACAAGTTGAATAAAGATTTTCAAAATGTATATTCTCTTATTCCACAGTTGCCCCACGCACTTTAAATGAACATTAAATGCTTTATACTGGGGCATCCACAGTTGCCCCACTGCCGTCCACAGTCACCCCAAAAGTACGGGTAACTGTGGGCCCACGTAACTAAAAAAAATTAGATGTACGAAACATAAAAAAAATTATCAAATTCGTTTTGGCTGATGAAGACACGATCAAAAATATGTGTAAATGTATCCTAGAAGGTTTGTACGGAGGTAAGTTTTCTTATTGTAGTGGTTTCACAGTAACAAAGTGGAACTTTTAATTTTCGGTCCACAGTCACCCCACTTCACCCTATATAAATTATAGATTTTTTTTCTGAAAAAATGAAAACAGTTGAAGGCACCTCATTATCGTTTGTTAGTTTAAAGAAAACCAAAATGGAAGAAGCTACTGTAACATCAATAAGTTCCCCAATTGAAAGTACGAAGTCTATTATCACAGCATCTACATCAGAATCTATCAGAGCAGTTCAACAACAATTTGTTCTAATGTTCTCAAACACAGCAAATACTGCTATGGGCTGTCAGCTACCCGATTGCTGGAATGAAAAACAACTAAGGATGGTTACAGATCAATATAAACGGCTAGCAGTAAAAGATGGAACATAGGTGGTAAACTTTGTACACAAATAAAGAACTGAACTGGGATTGAAAGCGAAAAACACATACATGTTTCAAAGGAACGGATATCAGGTTTGACTATTCCCAATGGATCAAAACAAGAATCTAGACAAGCTTCTCTTCGCAAAAAATAAAAGAACATTCCTTATCTCATGCACATGTTAAAATTCAGAAAACTATAAATCAATGTAATAAACAAGTTTTGCCTACTATAGTCGAAGCTTTAAATACAAAAGCAATTAATACTACAGCCAAAATGTTTAATACTGTTTATACACTTGTAAAGCGTCATCTACCACTCTCTGATATAAATGGTGCTTTGGAATTGCATGAAAAAAATGGAGTAGATATTGGAAATTGTTTGCATTCCAGATACAGTGCCACTAGAATTGCGAAACATATTGCTACCGAAATTAAAACGACGGTGTTTGAAAACATTATCAAACAAAATTCAAAAATTTGTATTATAATAGATGAAGCATCAACACTTGCTAAAAAAGTACTTTAGTAATATTTTTACAGTGTGAAATAGAATCTGCAGTTGAACCAGTAATGCTTTTTGTAGATTTGAAAGAATTGATGTCTACGACTGCAGACAATATTCTTAAGACGTTAATCGACTGTTTCACAGAATATGGATTTAATAACGATTATTTACAAAAAAATTCCATAGCATTGTGTTCAGATGGTATATCGACCTTGTTAGATAGAAAGGCTGAAGTAGCCACTAAATTGATTCAAATGTTTCCTAATTTAGTGGTATGGCGTTGTTTAAATCGCCGTTTACAACTAGCACTCGACGATGCTATACAAAAACTACCACTTTAAAATATTCTTAGACAAAATGTATTGGATATATCATCAGTCCAACAAGAACCAAACTGAATTGGAAACCGTTGCCAAAGAAATGAACATTGCAATAATTATGATTGGTCGCGTGTTAGAGCCTCGTTGGGCAGCCTGCATCTATGTGGTACCCTGTTTAGCAAGCCAGTAAAATCATTGTTTTTTCTTCATAAAATAGATGTTAACAACAAATGCCTACTAATGCAGGATCAATATTAGTTCTATTTGTTGTTAACAAAAATTAAAGTTTAATTAACAGTAGTTTAGAAAGTATAGTTTTAGCTATGATCTAGAGCATAGGCAAATAAACACAAGTGTTTATTTGCCTATGTCTAGAGTAATTTTGGGCATATAGTGTCCAGAATTAACCTGCCCACTTACAATACCATAATCTAGAGTATGAGAAAATTATGAAACAAAATTTCAATGCTAAAGCCTTTTTTATTGATTTTAAAATCTGATTAAAAGAATATAAGGTAAGTGTCCCAAACTGTGACACTGTCCCTAATTCTGACAGTAAGTTTGTTATTAAATAAAATAAGAATTGATGAAACAACCTTCGATCATACACATTTACATGGATAATACTACTCCATAAGAAACTAGGTACGTCACTGTTGTAAGGATCCCAACAAACTTTTTTATCTGCCTCTTTTGCCGTTGCATAACATCCAATAATGTTGTTTCACTTGTACCCTTT
>JABXWE010030513.1:0-21460 GCA_014611495.1 Limonius californicus
TTTCAACTAATCTCGACAATACAGATTGGGATAATCATACCTTGTTGGCACACAAGAAGATTTGTATACTACGACTGTTTATAAATTAGTACAATTTATCTTATATACGTTCAGTGGCAGTTTTCAAAATTTCGGTATTGTTTAGCTATTTTTCGACGTCTGAAGGTGCTATTTATTATGGATTTTTCGTAGACAATTAATTTACATTCAACTGGTCTATGCTGTAATGTACATGATTTTTTATTGGCTAGAGTTGGTAATAACCAATTCATTTTTGGCAAGAGGAATAATCGCAACAGTTTACCTGCAAGTAACTCCTTAAGCATGAATATTACCAAAATATATATTTTTCAAAATGGTTGAGGCGAGTTTCGCTTTTTTCAGACACTAGACTAACATAAGAATCTTGAGACCAAATCAACAAAATGTTTATACAAGGTCAGACTGACTCATTTAAATATAGATGGATGTACAGTTGCCTTTAAAACGATCCTATACCAAAAATAGTTAATGTGCTCCTAAATCATAAAGTCACCGAAAATAGGACGTATAGTTTGACTTACATACATAAATTTTTGGATGGTAATTCAAAGAATAAAATGAACAATGTTGTTTATTCGGAGAGTAAATTAATTTTGTTTGCTAAATTAACCCAACATTATTTAAATAATTGTTAATGCTTCTACTATCGATTTCTTGGTAGCAGATAAAAGCGTTTCGTGTTCATAGCGTCGCCGCATACCAAACACCATGATTATTCAAAGTTTGTTCCATGTTTTTAACTGCACATTAGAACAATTACTTAACCTTGATGTTTGATATTCATGTTTCAAAAATCCATATAATACCTACAAATGGAGAAAACTGTGTCTCGTACACTATTGGCATAGCTTTGATTTAGATGGTAATATGGACATACTGCAGTAGTTTCCAGTTATAATCAACCACTGTCTGACTGCTGTCCATCAAAAGCGGTTTAAAATAGCCGAAATTCATTATATCCAGCATATGCACAATTAGAAGTAGAGTATCGCCATTATTTCCAACATTGTCAAGATCAGTTTTCTTAAGGACATACTGCAGTAGTTTCCACTTATAATCAACCACTGTCTGACTGCTGTCCATCAAAAGCGGTTTAAAATAGCCGAAATTCATTATATCCAGCATATGCACAATTAGAAGTAGAGTATCGCCATTATTTCCAACATTGTCAAGATCAGTTTTCTTAAGGACATACTGCAGTAGTTTCCACTTATAATCAACCACTGTCTGACTGCTGTCCATCAAAAGCGGTTTAAAATAGCCGAAATTCATTATACCCAGCATATGCACAATTAGAAGTAGAGTATCGCCATTATTTCCAACATTGTCAAGATCAGTTTTCTTACGGACATACTGCAGTAGTTTCCACTTATAATCAACCACTGTCTGACTGCTGTCCATCAAAAGCGGTTTAAAATAGCCGAAATTCATTATATCCAGCATATGCACAATTAGAAGTAGAGTATCGCCATTATTTCCAACATTGTCAAGATCAGTTTTCTTAAGGATATACTGCAGTAGTTTCCACTTATAATCAACCACTGTCTGACTGCTGTCCATCAAAAGCGGTTTAAAATATCCGAAATTCATTATATCCAGCATATGCACAATTAGAAGTAGAGTACTTATTGCCATTATTTCCAACATTGTCAAGATCAGTTTTCTTAAACCACTCGCTTAACTGGAGTTCATTATCACCATCAATTTCATCAGTGCAACAAAGCGACTTCCTGGGAAATCCCCTTTACGATTTCTGGGAAAGAAAATGCATTATAAGCGACATATTTTACGCTTTAAAATGTAAAATGTGGTTTATTACGTACCTATATACGAAATTTGAACATACGCGAAATGCGAATTTATTACAAGCAAAAAATTTTGCATCTTAACTTAATGAACGATTTGTTTGGCCATCTAGAACGGTTCATAATAAACGAGAGTTCAATACAACCGGGTTCATTATAGACGGTCACTACTGTAGTTGTATAGAAATGTTTCCTTTATTTACAATGAAATAAATATGTAATTGTAGAACAAATATACCGAAACAACAGTAGTTACAATCTTTACCTAAAGGAGAAACGGGTGTTCTTCCCCATTGCTCGTAGAGAGAAAGTGAATTTAATTTAAGCGAGTGATAACGCATTAACTAAAACAAAAACGAAAAATAATTAAAAATTACTACGAGAAACATAAATTATTCGAGTGTTGCTCATCTTCTTCAATTAAGAAAGCTTGAGATAACAATTAGGAACCATTTTATGTTTTCATTCTGCCAGCTTGAAGACCACACCGGCATATTTTTAAACTGGAGATACCGAGTCGCATAATTTTGAATGTAACGGGATAGCGAATCACTATACCGCCAGTTGAAATTCTAGAGCCCAGCAAGACGTGTAATTTTATTGTAACCACGAAATGAAATTTTTAGAACCATAATTTTGAGATCGTGCACTGTCGCACAAAAACGTGTTGATTTTCTATATTGAACCCTTTTGTAGGAAATGTATTAGCATCTAATTTTCCTAACAATAATTATGAACTAATTAACGTAAGATTAGGATTAAGGTACGGTTTCTGTAAACAATGATTGACATGCTTTCGCCAATAGGGATTGTATTTTAATTATTTATAATTGACATTTGCGAGATATTGGCCGCTTTAGCATTTGTATGGTTCACATAAAAGGTTTTGATGGGTTATATTGATAATACTCTGTAATTCTGCAAATTTTATGAAGGTAAATAGTTACTAATCCGAGTGTAGGCTTGACGATTGACGAATATAAATTTGCTAGTTATCGGCGTACTTATGGTGCTGACTGTTTTATTTTAGACCCACATAAGCTTGGGGAACGCGCAAAGGACTCAAGATTGTGTTTTGTGGCATACGTTTCAACAAATATATTAAATTAATCATATCTTGGCTTTAGAAACATCTAACACAAGATAGGTAGTGTTAAGACTTCTATTGTCAGTAGCTTGTATATCAGTAGTAATACTTTTAGTTCTGTTGTTCTAGTTATGACAACGTGAATGGTATCCCCACACCAATTATTTTTTATAAATAGGCCCTGTATTAACTATTCATGTTTTTGATCATAAGATTAAAGCTTTTTTAAAATATCATTTACCGTTTTGTAATAAGATGAGCAAACGCAGGCAAATACATTATATCATACAGGCATTTGGATATTGGTAAGGGTACTTGTGTGGATGCCAGAAATGAAAAACACAAGTTGCTACTTTAGAACACTAGGATTGCCATTACCAGACGCATTTATTCTATAGGATTTATGTATTTGTTAATGAGCTCGTCTGTTGTACTGAAATATTTAAATTTTACATTGATATCAATTTGTTTCTAAAGTTCAAGAACTTCTTTCACCTATCAATATTACAATTTACTTTCGGCTTAGACCAAGTCGTCATTTGGGAACTACAACCAGCATTATCAGGTAAGGCCCGGCCTGTAGCTTGTCTGCCTTTACAAGCATTTGCTCTAGAAGTTTGAGCCATATTTGTTCGTAGGCCCTGCCTGCCTAAACAGGGCCGTGTGCTTATATTAATCAAACCTTGGGGCGGACAAGGATTTGATCCTAATGTATTTTGTTTGCCAGGACAATAATACTTAATCGGCTTATGGCTGTTAGCTGTTTGTGAACCCATACAAATGAAAGTTTCGCAAGACATTGCATCTTTAGAGTGAATAGAACACTGATTTCTATTTTTAATTTTCGCAGGATATTGAATCATAATATATACATGTCATCCTAAAATTAAGACTCCTGTATAAATTACAACTCAATGGCTGTTTAGTAGTTGTCCTCCTCTTCAGTCGCTCCTACATAAGTACATATGGTAAAAATAATCTAACAAATTACAGATTGAAAAAGTTGTTATTAAAAAAATAGTAAAACATATTATATTACGGATTTGTGGTGCTAGCGGACTGCTAGTGGGGTTCCTTCCATGATGTCCTGTAGGTCTTCGCAGATGGCCAGGGCTTCACAAAGACAAACGGCAGGCGGATTCCTTAGTTTTTTCCTGGGCTTCCTGCGGATGGTTGTTGGAGTGTTTAGCGTCCTGGTGGCTTCCTCGCGTTCTTGTTAGATTGCCCTGATCACGTAGCGGCCCCGGAGTGCAGCGAGACGGCCATCATTCGAGCAGATGCCGGCTAGGTCACAGACTTCCCCCGATGGGTGGAAGCGCTCCAGGCGTAACATCCTCCTTGCGATGGCCCTCTCTTTGCTGGGGAGCTCCTTCATGGGGTGGGGCGCGGTGGTGCTGAAACATCAAGAACGGTAGTCAATAATAGGCCGTTTAAGCGTTTCATAGGTGTGGATGAGAGTACGGGAGTGGCAGCCGAGGATGCTGCCGCGGAGTATGGAGAGGAGTCCGCTCCGCTGCTGAACGTAATTGAGGCACCTTGTGACCTCCGTGGACCAGCTTAGAGTTCTCGAGAAGATCACTCCGAGGTAGGTCACGGTGGAAGAAAGGTTCAGTCGGGTACCCCATAGATCCAGCTGAGCGTGGCGGGGATGGTGACGGGGTCTTCGGGTTAGGTTGGCGTACTGGAAGAAGATGGTTTGGGTTTTTGCGGGGTTAGGGCGTACTTTCTATTGTCGGAACCAAGGTTCGAGTCTGGAGAGCGCTGTGGAGATGAGTCAGGAAGAGAGGGAGCTGGAGTGCGAGGGAGCCCAGAGGACGGTGTCATCCGCGTATTGGACTAGCCGTACTGATGGGTTAAGGGCAGTAGGTATGTCATAACAGTAACATATGAAAAGGAGGGGAAAGAGGATGGAACCTTGGGTGACACCAGACCTTGCTGTGTACGGCTGGGAAAAATATTCCCGAACACGAACACGTTGCAGGCGCTTTTCAGGAAGCAGTGGATGGTACATATGATGGGTAATGGTATCTCGACGCGTCGGTGCTTCTCCAGCAGTCCCTCGTGCCAAACGGTGTCAAAGGCCCTCTCGATATCCAGCAAGGCCGCCGTCATGTACCTTCCAGCGTTGACGGCGGCGGTGGCGACAGTGTGAAGCCGTAGAAGTAAGTCTGTGGTAGACCTTCCCCGGCAGAATCCAAACTGGGAGGTTGACAGCAAGTGGCGGTCCTCAAGGAACCGGAGAAGCCGGTCTACAAGAATCCTCTCGTAGAGCTTCCCCAACAGCTTGAGGAGGGCAATGGGTCGGTAGGAGCTTGGGTTTTTCCGGGCTTTCCCGGGCTTCGGGACCATCACCACGTTAACAGATTTCCAGACCTTTGGGAAGTATCCTGAAAGAAGACAACAGGTGAATATTAGTATTATGAGAGAGACGGTAGTTTCTGGGAGCTGGCGCAGGACTTTACGGGTAATGGAATCGGAGACAGGGGCCGTGTTTTTGCCGGGCAGAACAACGTAGTTCTGGTTGGTCGTCACTGTTAGGCAAAGACGGAACTGGTGGAGCGTGATCTGAGATCGATGATGCTTAGGAGTCCTTAGAGAATAAACTACTGGAGGCCAAAGTTTCACTGAGTCTAAAACTATCCTCCCTGTTTATGTTGTTAGGTTGTTTCTCAATTTCAGTTGCTTCGCATATGATACCATGGAAGTAATGAGGTACTCTGGTAGGTACCCGAGCGTTGTCAAAGTCCATCTTATGCCCAGCTAAACCAATATGTTCAGCCACCGCAGAGTTTGTGATGCGATTGTGTTTGCAATTACCTTTGTGCTCTTGAAATCGTAACTCAATAGAAAGACTTGCATTTAAATACATTCTTGTATGTGTTTTCTTTCTCTAAACTACGTGCCCCAAGCTACCATCTGGTTTATGTGTAACATGTACGTCTAAGAATGAAATACTGTCATTTTTCTCTACTTTCATTGTGAATTGGATATTATTATGAATTTATTCTAGGTGCACTAGAAATTGTTCTAGTGTTTGGCGTCCGTGAGTCTAAATAGCGAACGTATCGCCTACATTTCTAAACCAGGATTTAGGTTTAAGGCTGCTGCCAAAGCTTTGGTTTCAAAGTCTTCCTTGTATATGTTTGCAATAATAGGTAATAGCGGTGAACCCACATCCGCTCCTTCAACCTGTTCATACAAGTTGCCATTCCAACTGAAAAAGGCGTTTTTCAAACATATTTCGACTAATTGGTTTAGATCTGTAGGTACTTTATCTCTTAGGATCTCTGCACACCATCTACCGGTACTTTTGTGATACAGGAGACAACGTCGAAACTGACTAATACTGCGAACAAATATTGCTCAAACTTCGAGAGCAAACACTTGTAAAGGCAGACAAGCTACAGGTTGGACCTTACCTGATAGTGCTGGGCGGAGTTCCCAAATGACGACACGACACGGTCTAAGCCTAAAGTAAATTATAAGTAAGTAAATACCAGCAAAGACTACTAATCGTATTGTCTAAAAACGTATACATACTTGTTGTTGAATTAGTTGTTTAAGATCGAACTTCAAGCATTAGTACATAATTATTACCCGTAGATCACCTTCCTATACAGAATCGTAGTCTTCAAGTTATAGTTAAAGTAAATGTGCATGAGAAGCTATAATTACGAAAGGATATTTATACTTGAGTTCACACTGTTAGCTCAATATGTTAATCAAACTTCTCAGAATGTTAAAATTTACACAACTAAAATTAACTACTAATCCTAATCCTAAAACACCTTAAGATCCAAGGGAAAAGATAGTTGTAGCAGGGGATTGCTTTAAAAATTGTAAAAATGTATTATTCTTCTATCAAATGACGAAGGATTTTTAGAATTTATTTAATGATGCATAGTTTTGGGTAAGATAACACAAATTTTCCTATATACAAATGTTTATATAATAATATAATAAATGCATATTTTTTGATTACATATCATTTTTACGTACTTAAATATTGTTTATTTTTACCCGTTAGGAATATTATTTGTGTACAGAATAAGATATATACCCTTGGTAGCATTTTGTTCATATTATGTTTGTATTTAATAAATAATTGAATTCAACAGGTCGTTACGCAACTAAGCGGTTGTTATCATTGTATATAAATTTAATTTAGAAGTAGTAGTAGGTAGTATAGATTATTAATTAATAATAATTAATATGTTATGTAGGAAATAAAGTATCAATTACAATTGAGGTAATTTAGTATACATTTTCATTTTTAGATGCTCTAAGTTTAAATACATTTAAATACGTTGCGTGCATATTTTTCTTCTTTAAGTGTAAATAAAAATCAATCCCGGTAGCAATCATAGGCTTAGGACAGGCCGATCATAACAATGGCCTTTTTATTAGTCCGCAAGGTATTGTGTAAGCCGTAAGGTACAGTGTGTGTATATATTTTCTGCTTGCCATAATCAAAACTCAGTCATCTGAAATTCTAAGTCTTCCGTAGTTTATGCGTTTTGGCGTTGGACGTACATAAACTATTAATTATTGCAACTAGGAAGTTTAGTTGCTCTAATTAACAAGTTATTACGAGTATGTTTACCAGAGATGATATGTGTCTACGGTCGGAGATGAATAGATACATTTTGTAGCGGTCGTGACGATTGGGTAAAGTGGAAAACGAAGACAATCATGATTGCGCAGAGAAAATGAGATTTCTTGTACATCTTAGAACGACATGAATTTATATTTGATTAAACTCGAGTATGAAACGTTATTTATTTATTAAGAGGAACATTGCTGAAGTATTTTTATGAACAAATGTACGTGTTGCAAATATTCAAAAATATTTGTGTGTATTTTCTGCGTAGAAAAATATTATATTCCTTAGTGTATTCCACTTTATGCTAGCTATCAAACTGTTAGCATTTCTGTATATTAAATACCCTCCTTAAACAAGATTGTCACATTAAAAACTTTAGGAATGAAACTTATATTAGGTACACTACAACGTCATTAAAGCCATTTGCTACGACATTCTCTAAAAGTCTGGTATTGTACACAACGCCTTACTTCTGGGATGAATAATCTCAGTATCTTATAGCATATCAGGTTGAACATGAATTGCTACTGTAAAGTACGTTTTAACAATGATTCGCAGCTACTCCGTTGCAGACGTTAAATCAATATCCATGAACATTACATTATGACGTACAAACAGTGGCGAAGGCACTAGAGTTTCAGTTAATTAATTAGTGCATAGTTGCACCTGCTTAGATGCTTCTAACTTAATTATTCCCAATGCCTTATAGTCATTAGTTCAATTAACAAACCGTATTCCATCTTTTTGTGCAAATACTTGCATACTTTTTATTTATTTATTATTGAATTGCAATTTAATCGCCATTATTATGTTTCAGCTCGATTTTCTGCTAAATAAGATAATAAAACCGCAGGAAACCCGTTTGAAATTATTTTAAAAATCAATGGTTGTTTGGATGATCTGTGTTTTAATAGTAATAATGCAGTTGTGTTACTACACGTAAAGTTGTTGGAATTTTGCTAAAAATAACCAATCAACATCATATGTATAATAAATAACCCGATATTTAAGATTCTGTATTGTTTTATAAAATAGACTAAACCATGGGGTCAGTGGACGCATTAGCCTTTCACTACGGAGGTGTAGAATTTGATAGTACAATAATGACGGTAATCCTTCCCATTCTTATATTCCTGTTACTGGCTGAGGAGGAGTTGAAGATTCCGATGCGAAACCCGACTGGCCGATATAGCGACGCATAATCTGAAGGGAAATAATCCAAAAACCCTACCCTTCAAAATGTTTCATTAGAGCTGCATGAAAAATCTTTTCACGCAAGAGTTTTTTTTTCACTTTTACATTGCAAACTAAATTATTGATCTATGCTAAGTTAACTATAAATTCATTTTTAAGTAATACTGGAATTATTTAATATATCACATACAAAAAATATACATAACTGCGCTAATTCACGACTAGAGGAAAATAAATGAAACTGTTATAATCAGTTTTACACACAGTTTAACCAATAACGTTCAATTTTTCCTGTGGATTTGCGATGTTTGGACAGATGAAATTTTATCATTTACACACTGGAATGCTGTATCAGTATTTACCCCTAAATAGACACATACTGCCGGTTGAAAGCGAAGGGTATATTGAATTTCCGTCTAGTCCAGTTTATGCAATGCCCGTTAAACTACGTAACAGATACCACAGTCAAAAATGTATATTATTTAGTCGGGATCTCTAACGAAACATTTCAGTTTCGATAAACCCCTTTTGGAAATGTTATATTGAAGAACCTGACGCGTCGGGTACATCATACCGACGTCGCGACGGTATTCTAGTGCAGATCTTTCTTAAGCTACAATGTCCACTTAGTTAACCGGAGTATTTATTACCTTCCCGATCATAGCGAGGTATCAATAATAAATCAGTAAAAGGTAAAGGGAATTTAATATTAAATGTCGGGTCGTTGCTCTGTTCTAAAATTTTCTATGAAATCACTTTTCATTATGTGAAACAGCGGATTTGGCTGATTGTGGAATATTCTCTGGTTTTCTCCTGTAGTTTGTTGCACTCGAAGTGAAGTTCTGGTGTGGTATGAATTGTGGTGCTTTTGCTGATGATGGTATTGGTGCTAGCGCCAATACTGGTGTTATTCTTGGTATTGTTACTGGTGCTGGTTTTGACACTGGTGCTGATTCTTCTTCGTCTTGTACTGATAGGCGCACTGGTACTGTTGTGGTACCCATGTTTTCGCTGGTTCTGGTATTTGTGTTGGTGCTGTGATGGTGTTCCTTCTAACGCTTGTACGAGTGCCGAAGCTGATGCTGGTATTCGTACTAGTTGTCCGTTGAACATTTCTAGCTGAACTTGAAACTGTTGATTACTGGTACTGGTCGAGCTAAGGTGTATTTTTTCATTGAAGGGTAGCGCGCGATTCTTTGGAGAAACGAAAACGTAGTGGCTCCAGGAAAGTATTACATGGTTTGAATTGTATTTTCCATTAATACATATTAATTCGATTTGGGACAACAAACTATAAACGGTTTCTGTGCAATGGAAAAAACTCCAACAATTAAATCAAAATATTAACGCTGACAATAATTAAATATTAATAGCATTTCGTTAACCTGCTAACGGATTTCTTTATAATAATTGTATTATCCAAACGTTTGTATTTGAGTGATTGCAAATAACCCTTACCATAAGTGTTTATTTGCTAACTATATAAAGGAAGGTTGTTGTTGTAGTAACAAATTTAAAAACATAAATAATTTGTAAAAGTACTTTAGCACATTTTCTTTCTTTATAATTAAAACCTTTTCTTTTATTTGCAGATATGCACCATACGTATATGTTTTAGGAAAGTGGTCTGAGTGGATAACTATTTACTAAAATTGCGGCAACTTAAAATTATGTTCCTATATCGATAAAGCAATTGTAACGATGATTTGAGAAGTCATTCATTACAAATAATTCTAAATATCTACAACAAAATTAAATACACTTCTAGTTTACATTATTAGGGACAAAACAAACTGTTCCCCTATACTCAAATACAACGCAACAGACAATCTGCTTTGACTATGGACATCCCTTAGACTGTTAGAGGAATGTAAGATTTTTAAAATTATCAACAGCATATATTAAATGGCTGTAGTCGAAACGATACTCTTTAAAAGCCATGTCAGATGATGATGATGATGATGATCGCGATAACAATACCGATACTTTACGAAACAGTATAGCGATACCTATACTCGATACTTTCTTCAGAAAATGTCGCAAACCGATAATCGATATTCAAAAAAGTATCGCTATACTTTTAGCGATATCTTTTCGTTGGGGAACGGAGAGTAAAAAATAAAAATTTGTTTTAATTAGCTACATAATAATTAATAATATTATTAAACGGAATTATAACTAAACAAAAGTTACAGCTAAGCTTTATTCGCTTTTAAAAGTAGCTGGATTTTGAAATTATTTGTTACAGGCCAATCGAGCTTTTTCGACTATTCGTAACTAGTTTGATGGAAAAGGGCCTACAGCTTAGCTCAGAGGAGTAGGGGGAGTTTGTAGAAATCGCTTATAGGAGAAAATCTTTGGTTGTTTACACTTTTATAGGGCGAGTCAAGATAAGTGGGCGCCACCTTCCAAATCCAGCTGATTGTGTAGATCCTCGTGGAAGGCCGAGAAGCCGACAGCTTACGGGAAAGGAACCTACCTTTAATTTTGTGCCTCCTCCTATATATATTTGAAGCTTGCAAAATTTTTACATAAACACATATAGAGTACACATAAATAAAAGAGGCAGTAAACTTTAAAACACATATAATATAATATTTGACCAAAATACAACGAAATGGCAAGTTATAACACAAATAGTTTAAAATTAGAATTACCCTGAAAATCCTTGAACGTTCGTAGGAAACGACGCCTTTGACTCACAATATTTATACTGCGTTATATCTGTGTGGCCAATGACGTAGTTTACAGGAAAAAAAATACTGTTTTAATATTTTTACAAACAATAAATGAATAGCGATTGAAAATCGCTTTTGGGTTGTCTACAAAGAGTTCAAAATCGCGAAATTCTGCAAGTTGACGCGAGCAAAAAAAAAGGTTTATTTTTCACTGCACAACAAAAAAAACTAATTCTTTACCGGAGACAGGCACAGATTACGGCGGCAGTTTCCAGTTGCGGGGTCGAAAATAAAGGGGCCAAGAAGACCACGTTCTTAGGGACAGCGTTGGGGAGCGATGTCGCTGCTACGCCCCTGGAGAGCGCCAAGCTGGTTTCAACTGGGCCAGCTAGCGTGGAGACAGAAGCGAGGCTTTTTCGGACGGGAACGAACCAAACTTCAGCAAAACACTTGCACGATTTTCCTTTCTTTTCACTTCACAGAGATCCGAACTGAATTCGACAGGAGCAATTAACTCAAATTGTCCAACAACAAGGCGAACCCTCTGTTATTTTTTTTTTGATCCGACGTTAAAGTCGACTTGATTATGCTTAACAGCACACGGTATTACGATACTTAACAGGGGCGCCGCAAAGGAAAAGAAAAACTATCTTCCAAGTCACGTCCGTCAATTTCAAAGGTCTGACTTCCACTCGATAAACATTTACGACCCTCGATTGATGTTATTTTCGAAGACCGGAGTCCGGCGGAGTTCTAATGCCGACTAACTCAAAATGCAACGGGACCTGCACTTCTCCCCTCAAAATTGCGCCACGTTACGAAATATTGCGCAAGAAATTCTAGAAAGATTTGTTTAACACACGAATTCCAGGAAGCGTTCAAGGTCTAGCGCAGAAGAAAAACAAGAGCTTGCGATTTTAACACAAAGAAACTGTTGACATATCTCGAACTTCGAAAGACAAAACAAAATACCGAAATGGTAACCCAAAATAAGACTTTAATTTAAATAACATTCTATTAATTCTAACGACGCGGCAAACAAATTACGGAATGAATTCAAGTGTAGCGGCAAATTTTAAAATCACATAACATATTATTCGTCAGTCCATGTCTTCTATCGCTCAACACCGAAGTAGCCGCACTAAAAAGTCTTTCAACCAGAGCACTTGAAGGAAGCGTCGTATTACATTTAAGGAACAGTTCTTTTATGTCCTTAAAACCTAATCCAACAAAATCCAAAATATATTTAAGGACCGTTGCTTAAAGACAACTGTTAAAGATTAAAGTATTTCCAGAAACTCAATGGTAAGATAAATTATTGAGTATTTTTAGTGTTATGCGGAAAGGATAAACAGCTATACTAACCGCCTCCCGTTTTATATTTTTCCCAATATTCCTACCTAGTATACCTAGTGTTTACAAGTTCAGTAACTTGAATTGCCTATTTCGTTAGATTATCTAGAATGTTTCAGCAAAATAGTATCGCGAAGGTATCGCAAATCCGTGATAATCCGCGATACCGATACTCGATATTTGTTTTGAAATGTATCGCGATGCGATAATCGATACTCAAAATCTTTCACGATACCAGTTTCGCGATACATCCGATCAGTGCTAAATGGCCGCATTAATATTTTATCTTAAGAATAAAATGCTTTTATCAAGCATCTGTCCGGTGAACAATCTGCTTGACGAGGAAATAGCTGTCGACCATATAGACCCTGCAATTGGCCAGGAATAATAATCAAAAAAGTTTTATTGGCAATTATGGAAAGAATTAATAATATAGTGTAGCAGTTGGTTTAAGTATTTTTATTTCTTAAATAGTGTCCTGGTGTTATAAATAAATGCTTCGCAGATCATCTTTGATATCACGTGGTGAGGTGAGGCCAGTTTATACCAAATTGCAAAACTTCTGACAAGTGCTGTAATTTTAGATGGTGCTGCTAATTCGTTTTCCTAATCTTATAAGATGTTTACAGTTCTGGGTCTACATAAAATGCCAACTAAATATTGCTAGTTTTACTATTTCCTGACTTTATTGAAATACCTGCTACCTGCTCTCACAGCCGATGAAATGCATAGTTGCTCTCATGTTCATGTAGATCCAATTAAGTGAGAACAATATGCCGGACACTTTAATAGATAATTATATATAAAATGTTCACTTTTAATGAGTGTTATCTTTGAAATGCTGCACTTGATCTAAAAGTACCTGAGATTAATAGTGCACATATAGAAATGATAAAAACATTTGTTCAACAAATCAAAAAAAAATAGATCTCTTGCAGTGACAAGTTATTGTACCTTATTTGAATTAATATACATACTGAAATTTTCTAGCTTCATATGCCATTTCGTTATAACACACAAATACTTCAATTTAAATAAAATTACTAATATTTACACACGCTCACACTAGACGCAGATCAATCGGCTACTATTAATGCATCATACTATTATCATCCAAATGGGTATTATGTATATAAAATAATCTGCATCATACAGAAGAGTGTCTGTATCGCATTATGGGTATAACATTCAATTAATAGCTGAATCCGTATTTATGAACTCGTGTGGTTCCTGTCCCGCAGTAAGGTATTCTATCAGAAATTGCTATGAGGAAAAAATCGTTCAATTAATTATGAATGGCTAAAATCCTCTGTTTTCTCAATATTTACTGTTGCGTTGAGTCATTACTCTTTTCTTTCAAATGAAATTGTTGTCGCGTATAATTGTGCATCGAAACTGCATTAATTTATCAGTTCAGGAGTAATATTCGCCTATTAAAAACACATTAATCATAGAGGGTATGAGTGAGGTTAGTCGGCATAAATTCTGAAACCCCGCGCTCCAGTGTTTAAGTTCATGTCAAATCTTAATCCAATTAATTCAACTTACAACAACTCGTCGATTTCTAGCGTTACAAGCAACAAATGTGGCAATGGTATTTATTTATTTTTAAGTTTTTCGTTGAAAATGAAAACGCATCAGTCTGTTTGCTCTGTAAAGCGCTCCGTATACGTTTTGTGAGAATACGCATTTTAGGGCTAAGCATTTTCCTGTAGTTACAAGCAAAAGCTGTCTGCAAATATTTACATACGTGTTCAGCTCACTATTTGCTCTGGGTAGAAGAATGTTTGCGCTTTCCGAAATGTTACTAAGCAGAACGTTAGTACAAAATGCACTTAGTAGTCATGCTGTGTGCAGCTCGCTTGTCCATTTCGGCATTCAGTTTGGTTAGTCCGCTACAAACAGCTTTGTTTCAGGCGGATGTATGTTCCCCGTTTTCCAAATTCAAATTCCACTGCTTTGCATGCGAACGCCCTACATTCTGGGGCTAAATTATTGATGATACGAGCAGGAAACAAAATTCCTTGGAAAGTTGAAATCGGCTATTGAATTTTGTCTGAACGTTTTCCGACTGTAACTATAACTAGATTAAAGCAGGAGCCGTTCGTGCTCCCAGCAAAATGTATAGAAATTTAAAGTCAAGATAAGTTCATTCCAAACATTATTTAAGGGAGCTTACGGACCGGCTCCTTGAAAGAGCAAGTCGGTCTAATACACACTTAGTACACCCTCAGGTATAAGGAACGAGTTAATAATTCAGCGTAATCGATGGATTTCGTGTTGACTTTGTCTACAAATAGTGCATGAACATATGAACTTACGACTTCATTAAGTTTTCAACGTTCAGAGGTAAATCAGCCGTGCATTTCGAAACGTTACGACTACGCTTGTACACATTTGACGTACTAAAGTTCAACAAGTCGACAGGAATTCAGATTTTAATTTAGATACGGAAACAAGCATGGAGGTTAAGGGACACTAAAACTTTTCGGTATCTGAACTCAGCAAGTTGCAGTGAAGTGAGGATATCGGTATGAGGTTGCAGTTGCGTCTTAATCCGAAACCGTTTCTAATGCTTTCATAGCTTGCAATGCATTTTCCACCGGAACAAAGCAATAAATGAGAAGATTGGATAATTAAAATATGGAAGGTAAAGTCCTATCTATACATTTTCCTATTAGTACCGTTTCTTTTTGTTCATAAAGCATCTCTTGTAAAGATTTGAATGAGTATAGTGTTCTTATCAGCGGGAAAGTGGAATATATGAAATGAAGAGTATATCATTTATAGGTAGAATTTCTACACAGGGCCAGCTTGAAATCAGTTAAAATTTGATATACTGGAAGTTATGGTTGTAATCTAGCGTATAACATACTTTGTTGCTTAATACAGGCACATAGGACTGAGTTAAACGAATGTTAATAAAATTTCACTCAAGGCAGTTTCAGGAAATCGTTTATCTCTCTCCTAATTATCAGTTTGTTATCATTATTTTAAAATACTCTACACATATCATTAGTTCTTCTTCTTCGGGTGCCGTCTCTGATTTTATCGTTTGGCGATCACTTCTTTGAACTTTTCTCTATTGGCTGCCTATGCCGCAGAATGCGTGCATTCAAGTCCATTTCTTAATGTTCTGGAACCTTAACATTCTTCTTCTGCTTATTCCCCGCTTCCCTTTTTCCTTCTATGATTAGCTGTAGGACAATATATTTTTGTCCACGGAGGATGCGACCTAGATACACACATTTTCCTTTCCTTTATCTTTTTTAGCAACTGTCGATCAATTTCCATTATTCGAAGCACTACTTGTTCAAATTATGCCCAGCATTTTTCACATTTCAAATGCCTCTATATTATTCATATTGTTTGCGTTTAATGTGCATGCTTCGACTCTATATAATAAAGAAGATCATACATAACAGTGCAAGAATGTAATGCGAGTAGGTGTAGTGTAATTTTTATCACATAGCACTGTTTTGTATTTCATAAGGGCTGCTTTTGCTATTCCAATTCTAATTGCTATTTCCTCATCTGGACCGGTGTCTTCATTTATTTGGCATCGTAGGTATTTAATTGGCAAAACTCTTTGGATAATTTATCTTTTTAAAGTAGGATTGGTGTCTCTGATTTCTGATCTGCTGACAACTATTATTTTTGTCTTATCAATATTAACAGTTAACCCATTTTAACAACGGGCATCGGCAACGCTGACAGTTACCATTTCCTGGTCCTGGCGAAAATTAAAGTTACAATTATCAAAGAAAAGAATAAAAGAAACGTAAAAAGAAAGTGGGATATCGAAAAATTAAAAGATGAAGAAATGAAATATAGAAGAAGAATGGCTGAACATAAAAACAGTATAATAAACACAGCAGATACAGTTTTAGGCAAAAAGAGAGTAAAAGAAACGAGTGGTTCGATGAGGAATGTTTGGAGCAAATAAACTTGAAAAACCAAGCAAGAATAAAGTGAATCAGTACAGAAGGTGAACAAGAACTAAACGAATATAAAGAAAAAAGCAAACGGCTACAAGAATGTGCAATAGTAAAAAGCAACAATGGATAAAAAATTATATGGACGAAATAGGGGCAAATAGCAAAGATAATTCTAAATTATTCAACTACGTTAAAAAGCTTAACAGCAAGAAAAAAACCAGGAATGAAAGGATTGATGGCAGAAAATGGGAAGACTACTTCACTGAGCTATACAAAGAGAAAGAGGAAAACAGAAAACGACAACGCGGAAGCCGCCCAGGAAACAAATGGAGAAGCAGAGACATCATTCGATGAATATACGAAGGTGATTAAAAACCTAAAATCTGGGAAAGCTACAGGTACAGATGAAATAAATAACGAATTAATCAAGTATGCAGGAGACATTACGTTAGAAAGAATATACAAACTGATTGTAAGAATATGGAAAGAAGAGACCATGCCATCAGAATGGAGGAGAGCAACACTAGTGCCGTTATTAAAGAAAGGGGAGCCCACGATATGTCAGAACTACAGAGGGATTGTGCTTCTCAACACTACGTACAATATCCTAACTTCAATTATCCGTAACCGACTAGAAACACACATAGAAGCAGAAATAGGCGATTACCAACAAGGATTCAGAAAAGGTAGATCCACGATAGACGCCATACACATCCTAACCCAGACAATAGAAAAATGTTACGAACACAACATCGAACTCCATATACTCTTCATCCATTTCAAGCAACCCTTCGACAGCCTTATTAGACATAAACTCATAAAGGAAATGCAAAACATGAATATTCCGGGAAAACTAATCAACTTAGTAAAAATGACAATGGAGAGATCAGAAGCAATAGTGACTGCACACGAAGGCACTCCAAACGCGTTTAATATTGAAACCGGAGTGAGACAAGGGGGCTCAGTATCAACGATCCTATTCAATATAGCTTTGGAAGGATCGATCGGAACACTAGGAAATGGAGGAATTATTGGGAACAAATCAGTACAACTCACCGTGTACGCTGATGGCCTAGTAATAGTCGCTAGAAATAAAAAGAGCATGACCGATGCATTACTTAATCTCGAAAAAGAAGCAAAAGACAAGGGGTTAATAATAAATGAGAACAGAACAAAATACATGGCGAGCAACAGGCAGACAATAAAATACGCAAGTCATATTGCAGTAGGCAAATATTGCTTCGAAACAGTGGACAATTTTAAATATCTAGGAGTAATGGTTAACGGCAATAACGAAAGAAACGAAGAAATCCAGGAAGGTATACAAGCAGGAAGTAGAACCTATTACTTCTTCAAGAACCTACTTCATAATACCAGCCTGAGTAGAGGGACGAAAATGAGGATCTATAAGTCGGAAATTCGCCCAGTAGTAACCTATGCAAGTGAAACAATGTGTTTAGCAAAGAATGATGAAGAAAAACTGCGCATCTTTGAACGGAAAATCAGAAGAACAACGGGACCCAAACAAACTGAAGGAGAATACCGTCGGCTAATGAACTTCGAAATAAGAGAGACACTGGAGCCATAATAAAAAGAATAAGTGAATGGAAACCCACAATAGGCAGGCCAAGAGGTAGACCAAAGACAAGATGGGAGGACCAGGTGATGAACGATTTACGTACCATGGGAATTCAGGACTGAAGAGCAGATATCAAAGATAGAACAAAATTGAGCAAGATTGTAAAGATGGCAAAGACAGAACAGAAACTATAAAAAAATTTTTTTTGGGAAGACGCAGGAATATGTGTACTTATTCACCACACCAAACGAATCCATAGAGCTCCACAGAAGGAGCGGTTCCAATTCCGAAAGCAATGAACAACCGGTAATATATATCGTCAACGCATTTTAAGAGTTTATGAAAATCTGTTATGTTTCCTGCTATTACAGCAGTATCGTCAGCATATCTGATGCTATTAATTAGGTGCCCATTGACATTAATTCCCTCTGTTCTATTAAATAGTGCCTCTTGAAATATAAGCTCACAACCTTATCGAACGCCTCTCTTTATCTCTATTTTCTTCGAATCTTCAATTTCCATTCTTACAACTGCCTTTTGTTTCCAGTTTAAGTTTTTATTTAACCTAATGTCTTTAGCATCAAACCCTATTCCTTCTAATGTATTAATAGGTGACGCACGCGGTCAAATGCTCTTCCAAAGTGTATGAAGCATACATCGACATGGTAAATAAAACATCTCTGGTGCTGACACTGCTGCGAGATCCAAATTGTTAACAGAACTGTGAGTGTGTGGCTCGTATGACTAATTAGTCGAAAGTCGCTACAGTTTGCCGAATTAATCTTCTTTGGCAGTGTCACGAAATTCAATTCAAGCCATTCTTCGGGGGTAGATGTTGTGGAATAGTATTGTCATCTTCTCAAGTTTCTGTTCTTCAATATATTTTAACATTTCTGCTGTTACGCCGTCTGGTCCTGGTGCCTTGGCGTTTTTTGCCCGGCTAATTGCTTCCTTAATTTCTGATATTAATATATCTGGCCCTTCGACGAAATCCTCTTCAGCGACGGTTACATCTACTGCCTTCATCGAACAGGATTTTAACATATTCCTCCCAAGCTTTAAGTTTTTCATTTATATCCATTACTGTGTTATTTTGAGTGTTTTTTAAGCACATCAGCTTATTGTTATTTCTGAAAACACCAGCTGTTTCTTATAATTTTCTGTGAAGATGAAACTCCTGGTGTTACATTTGCAGTGCTTCTATTTCCATACATTGATCAACCATCCACTGCTGTTTCGCTTCTTTTATTTTGTGCCTTCTGTGTTTTTGAACGTTATTGTACACTCAGCATTTTTATTTTTATATTTCCGTCGTTCATTCATCAAATTTATGATTTCGTCAGTAATCCATTCATTTGTTGAATTTCGTTTTGTTGTCGCAATGGTTTTATTTATCTGTATTTATTAGGGCATCTTTAATAACTTTCCATTTCGGTATTTATATCTAGTTCTGTTGAGCGACCAGATTTAATCGATTGTTAAGCAGTGTTTGAGTTTTTTCCAAAATGTCTTTATCTCTTAAGGCATCTGTATAAAAATTTTTTATGTGAACTGTTTATAATTTAATTATAATAGGAGCACATAATAGTTATGGTCTAATTGACATGTGCACCTGGATAGTTTTTTGCGGATTTGATGATGTTTCTAAATCTTCTGTTAATCAATACATAATCGATTTGGCTTCTTCCATGTGTTCAAACATCGTGCCGATAAAGTAAACGAAGTATTGCAGATGATCATATCTCTTTCTTGATAAAACTCTATAAGTTGTTCTTCTTTCGTTTCTTATCCCTAATCCGTGCTCTCCCACGTCGTTAAATCTGCCCCTGTCAACGTTTGAAATCTGGATTTAAATATTTTTTCTTGGTGTAAGTTAGGGTATTGTTTAACTGGTTGTAGAACTCGTCAATTTCGACTTGATCTTTCTCGGCAGGCGGTGCGTATACTTGCATTCACTTTGGTGAGATTTATTTGCAATTAAATTAAGACTATTCGGTGGGATACGGGAACAAAATTGATCGATTATGTATTTAGTAACAATCACTGCCACTCCTTGCGAATGTTCTGTACCTCCAGAGTAATAGATTACATGCTCATTAGATGTAAATGTTCCGCTACCGGTCCATCTTGTCTCGGTTACTCCTATTATTTCTATTATTATTTTTTGCATCTCTCATTAGATTTTTCAATCCTTAGTTACTATAGATTTTTATTTTAATAACCTGTACTTATCTAACGTAAATAAGAATAAGAAAAAGAAAAAGAGGAATTTTTTAAGACCCGGGTAGGAGCTCCATTTAAACAAAGGAGCTTTAATAAGCCTCTTAACCTTTTTCCCAGAAAATAAGTCTATAGATCAACTGGGCAAAATAAATAATTTATATGGCAATCTTATTTAACAATTAGGAAAACTGTAGAACAAGTCTGCTCAAAAAGTCTCCAACTGACAAGGTGACATGAATATCACTAGAACTTTTGTACACAATAAGTAAAATAAAAGTGTTTTATATAAATATTTTAGCGCAGTATATTACATATTATAAAATTGATTGATATAGTTTCCATGATTTGCTTGGTTTATATATAGGTACCTCAGACATACTTAAATAACGAAAATATTGAAACTTCGCCAGAGCAATACCTTGTAATATTTTTTTATCAAATATGGCAGTCTTCTATAATTTACTTCTGTCTTTATCGTATCTATCTCAATATCCAGGCCGGCCTACTTCTTAGGTAAGTATATATTGTTTTTTATTATACCTGAATCATAATCTCTGTTTTTGAAACTAAAAAGCGTGCAAAAAGGGGCTTTTAAAACACTAGTGCTTTAAAGTAGCCTAGGTAACAAGACAACCTTCACTTGTTGGCCATCGAGCTGGATAATTTTTCGTATTCCTTGCAACACGATAATCGTGTTGCAAGAAATACGAAAAATTCAAAAATACAATCATTGTTTAGATTTCGCGGGAATTAATCGCTGTTCAGCTTGTTCGGCTAGCATTCTAATCTCGGATAAAATATCCTCGTTTTCGTTAATTTTATAATTCACGAACACAAAGTCTAAACAAACTTCACAAATCAACAAAATTATAGTAAATATGCATAGCAACGAAACAACAACAATTGCTGACCGTTTCTATATCAACAATTAATGACATAGTGACAAGATTACTTCAAA
>JABXWE010030515.1:0-21809 GCA_014611495.1 Limonius californicus
CGCAGTGGCACGGGACCTACGGCTTTACTTCTTATCCGACAGAAGGCGCATTTTCAGATTTTTCCCCGCTAGAAAAATCTCGCCGACCTCGGCCAGGTTTGAACCCGCGTCCCTCGGATTTAAAGGCAAACGCGCTAACCACTAGACCACCGAGGCCGGCAGCCACCTATGACACTTGAAAACACTGCTTTATGTATAACTGAACTGAAGGACGTTAATTTAAAGTTATCTAAGCACATACGAAATTAAATTAAGTGCTATGAAATATTTTTAATTTTTAACTCAGTTTAAGACTAGAATTAGTTTTTGTATTTGCCAAAATATTAATATCGAGTATTCTAGGAATTTTTGAAAATATACGCTAGTTATCCACATATGTGTACTATACCAGCTGTTAAGTTCCTTTCATATAAGATCTCTGAATAAAAATTAGCCACTTGTGATATTTTAAAATACCACTTTAGGTATAACTGAACTGAAACGGTCGTTAATTTATAATTATTGAAACACAAGTATTTTTAAATTTTTAACTTAATATAAGACTAGAATTTAATTAATGTGTTTGCCGAAATATTATTTTCAGGCATTATTCAGGCATATTTAAAAATATGCGCTACTCATCCACTTATATGTTCTGCACTAGTTAAAATACTTTCTTATGATATCTTTGAGTAAAAATTAGCCATCTATGATTCTGAGAAACCACTATCATTATAACTGAACTGAAGCGGACGTTAACTTATAGTTATCTAAAGATATATTCAAATAAATTATAGGCTTTCAAACATTTTTAAATTTTTAATTTAATTTAAGTCTAAAATTTAATTTCTGTATTTGCGGAAGTATTATTTATTATATTATTGTACCTTCTGGGAATTAGGTGAATTTTCGGTACCTATTCAAATATTACAAACAAAAACTGTAGCTGTTAAGTTACCCTAATGAGATATCTTGTTTTCCTATAGCAGTTTTAAGTAACTTACTAATGAAAGTTACCTGGTAAGCCTACTTTGCTTCTTATCGTAATCCTCTTATCAGTGAGAACCATTTCTTTGAATTATCTATAACAAATTGCCGTACAGGTTGCCTAGCCCAAATTTCAACCTGTTTACAATATATTTCTCAAATACCACTTAACTTAACTATATTATTTTATACATGACATATGAGTTAGCTTAACACATACCGTCCTAAACTCAAAATCGTTTCCTTAGTTCTAATATTTTTAGGGATAAACATTTCGAAGGAATATTCTTATCGTTAATACTAGAAGGTTTAGAAATTTCCTTTAAGTTAGTTAAGCGTTTAAGTTACCTTTGTTTATCTCTACAGCATTTTTCTGGAAAACGGAAAATAATCATGTAATTCACACTTAAAAGAACTTCCATAGAAGTGTTAAGTAGAATAACTTATCGAGTTGTGCTTAAAAAATACCACCATTTTTGGCTTTATATTTCTGTTTATAATTTTAAATTATTACACTTTTTTTTGCTTGAATGATTCTGTTATATAAATTAGAAAAATTACACCAAAGAGCATATAATTATATGCTCTTTCTTTATACAATGCTTGCAAATTCATTTATACATGTTTTACTTCGAGTTCGGCCAATTTAACCATAAACTATTGGCATCATTCCATCTTCCGGTCTGTTTTTGCCTTGTAATGTGGAATACATTGCGCTAATGTAATCGCCGAGAGAGGCATTACAACCTGCGAGATACTTCAAGAAATTCAACTTTATTAATAAAATGTCGCATGCTCCGGTTATTTTATTCATATAATAATAAAATGAAACGCATAATGAGCGATCTATCATAAATAATTAATCGACTCATGCATTATTGATCCTGAACCATATGATAAAACACGGAGCTCGTTAGCATCTAAAATAAAGAACGCGTTTTGCTTGTCCGACTAAAATAGTCCAACTTAATTGATAGGTTTTTGTTGACAGAAATCGTCAAAAGTCTTGTTAAAATCGGGGATCCAGATTACATTTCCGATAAATTGTATTCTGTGGCACATTGTTCTTATTTTTATACGTTTCAAGATCTTACAATCAATTCTGCTTGATGAAGCAATTTCTTCTTGCGATTTTTATTATCGATGACATAATCTAGACAAAAATTAACCAGAAACGGCTTCGTAGAAGAATAATAAAAAGAAATGATATTTAATGACCAAAAAACACAAACGCGGTAACAGTCGTTTCTTCTAATTCTTATATTTTATTTAAGTGGTAGATGATGTAATACAATTATTCTTATATTGGTAGTATACAGGGTTTCTCTGTTTTACTGAACCATACACAAAATATCCTTAAAACCATCATTATTGTGATTCCTTAAGTGCTTTCGTGGGTTAGAAGTCAGCGTGTTCGATTTTTACGCTAAAGGTCAAGGTTTCAATTCCTGTCAGAGCAATAACAAACCGACGAGATATTCTGCCTAGTAACTCTTCTCTGGAGTAGCAGTGTTTACACTTCCCGTGGTTCGGTGCCCACGTTAATCTGTAGGTCCTCTATGTCCATGTACCTTAAATTGCGCAACACCGGCATGGGAAAAATGATCACTACGGCTCATAAGAACAAGAACAAAATGTAAATTTATACTTAAAAACAAGAACATTGCTAAAATAGCTGTAAAAAATTGAACGCGTGTGATTACTGACGTTTTTGCACAGTGAGTACTGTCTTGTACACAATCCCAAGTTTGTGTCACAGCTGAAACAAATATTTTTTGTGTTATTTATGTAATACTATAAAACAGCAGTACAACGCGATTTGTACAAGAACTTGTAAGTTTAACACTTGAAGTAATGAATTAATTCATTGTAAAACTATTTCATTATCATAACGCAATTAAACAAAACTTTAATTATTCGATGGTACACATAGTATAAGCATTCTTTAAATATTTGCCCTTACAAGTATTGAAACCCAAGATTTCTGCCTACTACACTGAAACCCATATTCCTGGAATCTATGGGTATTTTTTAATTTTTAATATTAATATTTGATTAAATGGCAATAACACCAACTAACAACAATCATGATCGCAAAAACAATGGGTAGTGCTTGTGACCTATAGTAAAGAACAATGCTAAGTCAATTAAATACTTTGGTGTTATAGAAATTGTATTTTTAATTTCTGTTTTGTGTTTACGAAAATGCCTTGACATTCGTTATGTTGACGCATTTTCGTAAACACAAAACAGAAATTGCAAATACAATTTCTATAACACCAAAGAATTTAATTGACTTAGAATTGTTCTTTACTGTAGGTCACAAGCACTACCCATTGTTTTTGTGATCATGGCTACCTGATAATTGCATGTCGTAACGACAACCCAAAACTTGGGACAAGCATTTTAAGGCAAACGGTTGCCTTTACGCGTATGAACTAAGAGTACCTTATTTTTGTACTTTTTAATTCTCTTTCAGAAAATAACCTATACTTTTAAAATGTTCTACTAATAACAAAGTTAGAGCTAATATAATATTTCAGTGGTAGGTTAAGTGCCTCTTACGGTCAAGTTTGGTTAATGGAAATAATTCTGTGACTGTACTACATAATGATAAGTAGGTGTACAAAATTTCAAAGAAATATCTTTAGATTTGTAGAAATTGCAATAAAAGGAAAAAATAAAAAATTGAACTTTAAGGCCCTATAACTTCTTAAGGAAGGACTTTCTGCCTATGGTATATTAGGTTTAATCGGTTTATTTTTACCTAAAGAATCTATGACTGAACGCTGGCCCATTCTTTCTGAGACATCCTGTATATAGTAGTTTCTTAATACTTATAATAATTATATGTATCTATGACATTAGTACGATTGGTTGCCTATTCGGTTGCCATAAATATATATTTAAAAAACATCAAATCAATTATTGACTGATATCATATACCGCCAAATGCTCTTGTACCAAATTTAAGGCACAACTGAAAAGCTGTCTTGACTTGTGACTAGCTATAGTCTTCACGACTTTTTGTAAATACATGGTGATTCACTAGAGAATGCAAGGCTATCAATCAAAAAATAGGCAACCTAAAATAAACGTCACAAAAGACTGCGGTATCTACATGTTGTTGTAGTTGAACATAGTTGAAATACTTAAACTTAGATATTTAGAAGTAAGACTTTGTTATTGTTGTCGTTCACACTTCAATCAACAGCCTTTCCGTCCCACTGCTGGGCATCGGCCTCTTTTCTGCCACGTGTTTCTCCTCAGCGCTAAGGTAGAAACACGGGGGACCTACAGTTTAACGTCGAATCCGAACGACAGAAATTAAGATCCCACGGTTCCAAGCCGAATTGGGAAATTGTGTGTGGTGGGTTGCAGACAAAATTTTTATAAACCTGCATAGTACTCTTATGTTTCCAACCCAAGCCAGAATCGACGTTTTATTCAGAAATCGAACGCTCTACCAACTGAGCTACCATCACACCGTTCACACTTACTCTATTTAAAAATTGAGTAGAATAAAATATCAAACACACAAACATCTCTGATTCCTAATATGGCTAATACATGCATATATATCGCAGTATCTTGTGATGCGTATTGTGGGTTGCCTATTTTTCAAGTGGCAAGCTCGTACCCTCCAGTGAATTACCCTTCATTTATCAAAAAGCGTTTAAATGAACATCAGATTTTCGTAGATTGTTAGTTTAAACAGCAACCGAATTTTCTTCTAGAGAAAGTCACAAAGTGTTTTATGAAGAATCTGACTTCTTCGCGGCTGTCTTTTTCTAGATGACACTATCTGTCTGTTAGACTTTATATCTGACTTTTCAGGGAAACTTTCTCAAATAATTAATATATGGTATTAATTAATAATGATTTAGTGTAGAAATTAAAATCATCTGTTGAGGCCATCATTGTATGGGGGTATTTATTAACCGTTAATAATGTTTACCGTTAATAATTAACGGTAAACATGAGCTATATTTGTATTTTTAGGCGTTTTAAGATTAAGCAGCTATTAATCACACTTTCCTATAATAATTGTTGACCCCAAAAGTTGACAAAATCCCAGTTTTGCAGCAAATTGTGTAGTATAGACAAATTACTGCGATCGTGCGTGTACGTCATCAATAACATTTTCCAGGTACTTGTTACTGCCAACTTTGAAAAAGTTAGAAACGGTGTTTATTTTTATAAAATTGCCAAATACAAGTATGTTTATTTTAACGGCCACGTAATGTAATGTTACAGTTGCAATTTTTATTATAAAATCTTTTATAGTTTTTGTAAAAGAAAACAGAAACTATCGTAAGCTAGAGATTTTTGTTCTTTCGGATTGGCATTACCATTTTTGTATGTATATATGACGGATATACATCGACGCTTTATTTAACTTTGATATTTTGCTACTGAAGTAATTGATCGTTGCCTACTTTAACATTGTATATTGTTAATAAAGAATGATTACTATGAATTATTAATATACTTCAATGATTATTCCATTTCCTTTTAAAAAGCAAATTTATTGCAACGACATTAGTAAACGTTTTTGTGATTGTATATTCTCAAATATAAACCTTATGTAATGTAAACATTGTAAGATTCGGACGTCATGGGATCTCATGACGCACGCGCGCTGTCTCGGTAATTTGCCTATAATCTATAATTTTCTAAAAATATTTTGCAACTACTATTTTGAATTTGTTAATTTCACGAAAACAAACTAAAGACGATGTTTTCTGTTACAGGTGATAAACCACACGCATGCGACCTCTGCAACAAGAAGTTCGCACTAGCTTGTAATTTAAGGGCCCATATGAAGACACATGAAGGTAAGAATGCTAACTTCTTCCTTATAGCGTAATGATAAATCGTATTTATACTATTTCTGGTATCATGCAAGCATTTTTCTGATTTATCTGTAATTGTTTGATAAATTGCGGTGCATAAAAGGTGTGATTAATGGTAAATACACGCTATTTATTTCCAATTACAACGATGCAGTAGCGAGTGTGACAATTTTTTTAATTACTACTAAGTATTTTAAAATGCAGCTGTAAATTAAGTCCACTCCTTTCCGCGCGTGGTCTTTTTCAGTATATTTTATTATTTTATTAGCCTTATCTAGTAATGAATTACCTCAACGGAAATGCATACCCGATGAGTAATAAATAAACGTTACTGGTCTTTTATCCCAATAAAAGTGCTTCTGCAGCTAGCGTATGGAATTGCTATCTGGAATTTTAGATAGGCAAACAATTATTTCTGGAGCAATAAATTTCGCCGGACTCTATCTAATAAATCTTATAAACAGCTACATAACAACCTTTGATTGCATTAAAAATACAATGCGGGATAATATGGATATCCTGTTTTGTTATACTTATTAATAACGAACTGGTTGCGTTTCCGGCATTAAGAGCAGGAAACATCCACTACTTGTTCTTCACTTTAGAATTGAGACCAAGATTTCGCGCCTTGTTAATGTGAATTTGATAAATCAAGACTATGATTGCAATATGTGTCTGTTGAATTGCAATCGCATACTTCAATAAATTTTAGCTTAAGATTCAACCAACTTATATGGTATGATCACTTAAATATTTGAAAAGTAAATTCTTAGCATAGCGCTTTTATTAGGGCTGGGCGGCTTTACAAGGAAGATAGTGTCACTAGCATTACGCTTCAGCCGCCTATTATTACCCCAATAGGTTACCCTCAGGGACGTAATTAAGGAAGTGTTGGCCTAAGGCCGTAAATTTCTTGAAATAGCTAGATGTTATAGTGGCTCCCCAAGATCGAACTTGGGACTACTTACGTTGTAGCTACTGAGTTACTGAACTACACAGTTGCGTAAAAAAAAAACAAGTAGAGCTAAGGTTGGACACTCAAACAATCTTCCTAAAAATTATTATTTAGATATTGTAGCACATTTTTAAAAGTATCGTTTCCGTAACATTATATTTATTTTATACTTAGTTTGAGAAAAATGCCCATCGGCCTAAATAATTATATTATTTTATAACAAAGGAGTTGTATAGGATAACCCTAAAAGAATTTGTTTAAGATTACAATATTTAAAATTTAATTAGATCAAAATAAAATCAAAACGGCCAAAAACTATTCTTCTTCGTTTGTAAGGTTTCACATCCACTTCTGAATATACAGGGTCCGGCAAGGAGGTATGGTGTTTTTGAAAAGATTATCGCGCGCGCTTGAGCGGACCGAATATTTTCGAAATGGTTGATATCTACTCGTCGACAGATTTTTTCAAAATCACCATACCTCCTTGCCGGACCCCGTACATGTTATCAAGTTATGCCTATTAACCTACTTATATCTGCTTCTTTCATCCACATCCAGTTTGCTGTTAGCTTTGGTTCGCTCAATACATAGATGGTATTACATTCGTCCTCTTATGGTGTACGATTTTCATACTAACAAGGCTTTCCTCCATTGTTTTTTTTAACTTTACAGTCTTTTGCAGTACATCAAAACTTTCGTTGTTAGTCGTAGCTAATTATAGTATTTTCTTGTTTAAAATTCATCAGGTGTTGCGCTTTATTTAATATTCCGGTCCGTGTCATATGACAGGTAATAGTAATATGATAGGACCCTAGCATTCCAGCAAAGGATATGCCCTAAATTTAGGAGGTTGGAGCTCCTGTCTATCTCACAATGCAGCCGATATGGTAAGCACAGCCCCTTCTCAGTTGTATTGCAATTTGCTCACCCACAAGGAACATGACACCCAATTTTTGGAGTAGGCCACCTATTGAGCATCCGCGTCCAAGGTTTAAACTCAACACCTTCCTTAATTGTAGGCAGACAATATACACTTGTTAAATACTTTAGTTTGTCCTACGCAAATACATTCGTCAACTCTCGCTATTGCTTTATTTTCTAGCTGTATACTACTTTTTTCAAATGTATCTATTGTCTCTACGGATTCGTCTTCGTACCTACCTTCGTTTAGTTCTTCCATAGTTTGTTACATTTCTTCTCGACATTTATCTACCACAAGTATAGCGTCTGTATATACAGAGCAATTTGCGGATCTTCCGCCGATGTTACTTCTTATTTTTGCCTATTCTATCTTTGTTCAAGTACATTTTTCAAAGCATGTATAAATGGTTTAGCTAATAAGCTATACCATACTATATTTTAAGTCTCTTCTTAAATGTATTGATTTAATTTTTCTGTGAAGGTGATGTTGATGTTGCATTATTTGATATTTCTTGCAGTACCTGATAATATCTGATATCAATTCTGCAATTTCATAATATTTGTTGTTATCTAGCAGGGCTTAACTATTGTAAGGATATATTATAGAATATAGTCGATAAACCTCCCGCATATAGGAAAATAATTCTATTATTCATCAAACAAATGTCGCAATGCTGTTTTGGAACATTATGTTTAGGTTTAGTTGAAATGTAATAGATTTTGGGCTTTACACTATTGTTGAAGCCAATCACTTAATGTTTGACAAAAACCGGTCTACTCCATTGGAAGACATTGGGACAACTTCTAAAATTACTAAGGTGTTGATTGTGTTGCACATGCTCATAAAATCCTCTTTGAGGATAAGCAGAACAAGAATTCACTTCAAACACCTGACATGTCCTCATAAACCTTTTTGAAGGTTAAGGAAACGGCATTTCCATGTTCGGAACTCACATTAAGCTGTAGGTCGTCGATGTACAGTGTCACCATAGTACAAAATCTTGTGGTTGCCACCAACGTCCTTGACAGAATATGACAGTTTATTAGAAAACATATTATACTCCATCTGATGCCGGTTTAAAGGGCTCTGTGTGAAAAACCATACGTATTTTTAACCATATTAAAATCCGCCTAATTTGTTCACAAAATACTTTCCCAATTTTATGATTTCTTCTTAATAGCATTTAATCCTACAGTAATTGATATTCTTTAATTTACGTTTTTTATAATAAAATACACAGTGGGTGTATATACTCTCCTCTGCGCTGCTCTTAATTACCATGTATACCAAGTGATTTAAGAGACAGTACGAATACCGTTTAAAAAAATAGGCGGCCCAAAATACATATGTCAAGGTACTGCAGTATCCAAATTTTTATTGACGCTGTTATGAATCAAGAGATGCCTGTTTGGTACTTTATACTATTCAGTATTCAACCTTTAAACAAATAAGTGTGAACGGTAACAACAAAGTCTTATTTATAAATAGCTTATTTTAAGGATTTAAAATACAATATTTATTCAAACTTACTTTGAGAGAATTGAGCTTTACTTAGGCTAGTATCAAAAGGGCATCTCTGGTTCAAAATACCGTTAATAAAAATTTAGATATCGCAGGGTCTTCTGATATGTATTTTGGGTTGCCTGTTTGAGAAATGGTTGTACTCTCCCGGGCATCATCCTGGATGTAATTTGTGTTGCATAAATGAAATAATGCACAGGATAAGTTGTGTGCGCCACTCTGTATACAGACGCTCATACATAACATAATCAGAATGTCTTTTACCGCGCCTACAGGGGAAGACTAGTAAACTCTGGATACAAGCAATTACGTAAGAAATAAAAAAAAAATACTAAATTTAAATCATTCACTTGTGTAATCCGAAAAATAAATAGAATTTCTTCTCTTACTCGAAAGACCTTTAGCCCGAGAATGTTTTGTCCTTAAGGCATACAGTGCGATTTCTAAAAACTGCTACTACAAATATTCTTAAAATTTCTCTTTAGGCTTATAACTATTATTAAAAGAAAATTTACTAAATTCCAAATAAAACCTAAAATCTATTATAATAGTAATAAACTAAAAGGGTCGACCGCCAAATTTGTCGAAATTTGAATCGCAGGTAGCGGATCGGCCCCTCGTTCCCATAATTCCCGAATTCCGAGCAACCACAAAATCGAAATTACCTTAAGTTAACTATAATGCCTCAGCAATACCACACTGTAAATTAAATGACACTAGAAGTACTATAATTCGTGTTTGTTCTCTACTATTACAGCGGGTAGACATGTGGTTAGGTCAAAATAATTTTGGCCGAGTCTAGTCGGGCTGCATTAGCTCGGTCTATAATTCAAGCCCCGGGACCTCGCTCGAATTCGGCCAATTTATATTACATTAGCACGGCCATTTGAAATTGTAATAGGCAGAATGACTCTACCCTGGGTCCCCAAAATTATATTGCCCATGGTTGTACCACAATTTAATGCATGAAATGATTATATTATTATAAAATATCTGTGTTAGGTCAAGTACAAAAAACGTCTAATGCGGAACGGCGTTTTGGAACCGTATGAGAATTTTGAAATACTCAGAACCTTTTATCGAGGCAAAAAATTTGAAACATCATCGTGGACAATGGAAGCAAAATTAGTTTAACAGTTCTGCGGTAAAAAGTGCAAAAAGGTGTCGCTTACTGTAATATTATGGACGAAGAAATTCCACGCACAAGGGAATCGAATCAAAAAAAAACAGGGCCGGATTAGTCCCAATTGCTATAAAGCAATATTTGTAGTAAATCACCTACACATGGTTACAAACTTTCAATTATCCCATCGATTCTCGTAAAAACACACTTAAACTGACAACTAACCTCTTATAACTCTCTGAGAGCAAATTTGCTTACTGTTAACGAAATAACCTTCAAGCATTATATGTCCCCACATGTGTACGAGGTTAATTGCCAATTTAATCCTGTTTTTATGGAGAACTACCGAAATATATGGAAAAGAAATCTACTTTTCAAATCTATCGCTGTTACAGACACTTGTTTAATTACAGACCGTTTCGTGTTTTGCAAGCTAAATAAATTTTACAAATTCTAAAACAAATAATCATCTAACGAAAAAATCAAAAACTACAATACAAATACAATGTCAATTGATAATAAGCAATTCAATGTAGAAAGCAAATTTGGATTAATTAATTCTAAATACAATAAAATTATATTTGTAATAAATATTACATGATTACACACCTTCAATTTTACTTATTATATTTCCCGGAGGTTTTCGAAAAAACGAACCTAAACTAGCAACTAACCTCGCAACTGAAGTTGGTTTCTTTTGAATACTGAGAAAAAATGTTGAACGTTTATCTCAAAATTCGTTCGAGAATTTGATGACATAAAGATCAGGCACTGCAATATTCCACATGCATACGAGGTTAGTTGTTAATTTAACCTTAGATTAATAGAGAACTACCAAAGGGATCTACTGTTCAAATCTCTACCTGTTACAAACACTTGTTTAATTATAGACAAATTCGTGCTTTTCAAGCTAAATGAATTTAGCAAATTCTAAAAAAATCTAATTAGAAGTATCGAAGAAAACAATAGGAAACTATGTTTACTGAGAATAGATAAAACAATGTAGAAATGAGATCCAGATTCATTCCAAGTGCAATAGTACATTCACTTATAGTAAATCACTCGACCACCATTACAACCTTCGGTGTTTTACCGAATTTTCTCATATAACTAACCTTGTCTAGCAACTAACCTCACAGAAAGATTACGCTTTTTATGTAAGCTACCACAAATCATTAGGCGTCCATTCTGTAACATACGTATAAGCGAGTTTGATTAGTTAGTTGATTAGTTCGTGAAAAAGGGGGTTTTCATGTACCTACTTACTTCAGGTTAGTTACCGAATTAAAGTTATTTTTCAATTACATCCACTGCAAAACAGAGACGGTTGTATAGCTTGCATAAAACAGAATGAACTCGTATAGTCTCAGCTACGGTTGTAAATCTTCAGTTTTCCAATTTTTCTCGTTAAAACAAACCTGCACTAATAACTAACCTCCCGTGAGTACTGCAAAATTTTTGATGTATATTTTATAAGTATATGAGTTTTTTGATTACTTCCACAATACGGAAATAGATTTTGATTTATCGAGGTTGTTAAAAGAAATCAGTTTTTTGGTGAGTTTGCTGATTTCGGGATAACTATGATCTTTTAAAATGTTTTATAATAACATACTTAGTAATAACCATAGACAGGATGGTTAAACAAACAGTCTTTTCTATATACAGAGTGCGTTGGGAGGAATAGTAAAATCTACTCTCAAATTCTCTCCGAACATTTTGGAAGTTTTGTTTCAGTCGCAGTTGTGTGATGGGCTGAAGCTGAGTGTTGTAGACAACAGCTTTCATGTGATCCTATAGAAAGATGTCTAATGGGGTCAAAATCTGGAAATCTTGGGTGTCATTCTATTTTTCTAAAACGAGTCAGAAAAAAAGTTAGCTACTATTGAGTAACATTTTGTAACAGCTTTTCATTGAAGTATCACAAAGCGAGTGTTTCCATTTGAAATCTTTTTGTTGGGGGACCTAGAGTCTAAGGGGCTGAATGGGGAAGGTTATCGTATGAGTATGATACTTCCCCCTCCATGTTGTAGAACGTTTTCTAGAAAAGTTCAATACCTGTTTTACTCCCAGAGATATAACACATTATACGTTTTCAAATTGACACCCTGTATGTTCAATTGTCAATGGTTACGTAAGTACAGCTGTTTTAAACTGGCAGTTATAATATTTACGATAATTGGCATTCTTTGTAGTTATTTACTGTTTAAATGACACGAAATGCAAGTAACTGAAAAATTACTTACAGTTAATATAATTATAATAATATTACTTGTTACTCTTCTAAGGTCATTCTTTTAGGGCAGTAGCATCCACAATTCTAGCGAGCAATTCTCGTCTTGTATTTACGTTTTCTTTGTATACTTCACTTTTCATTCATCCCCATTAACAACACTCTAAAGGGGTTAGATCTGAAGACATTGCTGGACAACAAACGCGACTACCGCAGCCAATCGATAGGTCAGGCAAATTTCGAATTAGATATTGTCACCAGATGGCTATAATGTATAAGTGCTTCATCTAGCTGATAGATCATACCAATCTTTGTAGCCAAAGGAATATCATTCAACAGTAGTTCAATAAAAACATATATGTAGGATCATTATCTTATCTTAGATGAATTACCTTGTATAATAACTGTTCTTTATACCGTAATTAATTTACGAAACACTATGTGATAAATTTAAATTTTTAACGTTTTTTATAAAACAAATGCAGCAGGATAGTAATGATTTTTTATAGATAAATTATGGACAACTCAGTTAATCTTGGATGCAAAATGTTCAGGACTTACATATATGGATGAGTTGTGGTCAAGGTAGAACATCTATTATCTATCAGAGTTGAATCCCGGAGAGGGGGGGGGGCGTATATGCGAAACAGACGAATAATAGAATCTTCTTAAATTTTGTTTCATTTTCGTAGTTTTGCAACATATAACGATTATATGAATGTATATATTTAATATTGTATACATAGAATGTATACAGTGCGGTCGTAAAATGCCCCCCTCCCCCCTACTAACTTTTGAACTACTTGATATTTCTTCAGAATGGGAGGCTAAATACCACTTTTTAGCCCATATTTAAATTTTATAACTTTCAAAATGGCGGCTAGGCACCGTTTTTGACTATTTTATTAAATGGCAATTGGAGTCGAGTGACGCCTCATTCGAAAGGTATTTTAATTCTGCGTCTGATCCTTGAGTTTCATAAAAACATATTCATCCAGAAAAAATGACAGATGATTGAAAATAACAAGTTTATGGAAAAATTTAAGAATTAAAGCAAAAAAGGTATGCTTTTGAAATGGTCACCATTGAAAAATGAAGAAGAAGAAGAAGATTTTAAAACACAACAAAACTTATTTTACACAACAAAAACTGAATAGTAATACTATTTTAATAAATGTTCAAAGTGTGCTCCTTGAACTTCTTGGCAATAGAAAAAGCTATTTAATATCTATTCCCGTACTTTCTGGAAAGTTTCAACTCCGATATTTGCACAAGCCTCTGTTATTTTACGTCGTAAATCCAAAAGGGGATCGGGTTCTGTTCGAAAAATTTTCGATTTAGGATACCTCCACAAAAAAGTCCAACGGAGTCAGGTCAGCGGATCGCGGAGGCCATTATGTTGGACCACTACGACCAATCCATCGTCGAGGATACGTTGCATCGAGATAATTGCGAACTTCTCTGCTGAAATACGGAATATGATCTCTCTCTCTAAATCTTCAGTCTCTTGACTGGTTTGACGCATGTTTCCAATCTCGTCTTCCCTCAGATTTTCTTTTCATTTCTTCATAGTTACGCTCGCCCACGTCATCCATAATTTGTTTAATATATCGATTGCATGGACGTTCCCTAATTCCCTTTCCTTCTATCTTCCCATCTTCTTCATGATTGTTTTCAGAATTCCTTCCCGGCGAAGAATATGTCTCTTAAATACGTCCTCGAAATGGGACGGTCGGGAAAACGTTCATTAAATATTCTTTCGGCTTCGTGAAAGTTTCGATTGGCTTCAGCAAAAATAAAAACTGCTTCAGTTTTTTCCTACAAAATTCGAACGTTAGCCATAATTATTGTTAATATCACCGGCTTTAACACTCAATATTCAAACGTGAGCAAACACAGTAACTGAATTAAAGTGGCAGAACAGAAAGACTAATTATTTCAATTATTTTACTTCTGTTGTTTCGCCTCTTACATTTTTTTGGCGTTTTGCTTAATATCAGAAACAGATAATTTGGAAGTTTGTCATTTGTTTTTGAATCTATAAAATTTTCCCAAAATTTAGAATTATACTCTACTCAAAGAGACCTTTTAAATGAGGTGTCACTCGACCCCCATTGCCATTTAAAAAATAGTTCAAGATGGCGCCATTATAAAGTTATTAAATTTGAATATGTACTAAAAAGTAGTATTTAGCCTCCCATTAAAGCACACAAAATTTTGTGAAGAAATATCAAGTCGTTCAAAAGTTAGTAGCGGAGGAGGATATTTTACGACCGCATTATATAATATACATACAATATTGGTAACTCAATATTTTAAAGTACCTACTCAGTAATTTTTTTTTGCTTAATAGGTCCGTTACGTTTTTATCTCGCAATATTACGAATTTTTTGAGGCTTAGCCTAGACGGATAATAGAACGTAACGAATAATAGAATACCGGTTAATCGAGGTCCTACTGTATCGCCTTTTAATTTTTAAAGTTCTATTAAACGTAATATTTCAAACGTAAATTCTTGCATCATATTGTATCAAATTTAGACCTAGAATAACTTTTCTTCTTACATCGCAGGTGACCCGCAAGAAGAGTGCGGCAGGTGCGGCAAAATGTACCTAAGCGGAGGTTCTCCAGGTGTATGTCCTTCCTGTAAGGCCCAAAATAATAAAGCCCATCCGGACTCGGCAGAAGACTCCTGCGGAACCCACACCGAGGACAGTAACGGAACCCCGGAGTAAAGAACATGGTACCTTTATGTTATGTTGTGTTATGTTGGCCATTTGTTGTTATTGTTGTCTTTTATAATTAGTTTTATTTTTGGAACTTTTAATTTCCTTCGTGCATACTGCACGCGTTTGTGGGTTTAAATTAAGAACACTTTCGACTACTTAAAAACTGAAGTGATTTCGCGGACGTGGTTCATGGTACAATGCCCAGTGGTTCAAAATCTTACTCTTATAGTACAATGTAATTATAAACAAGGAAGAGGCTAGAAATTATTCGTAAAAATTCTAAATCCAAGGACGATATTTTAACGTGATCTCTCCAGCTATAAAACCAAATCAATTGCGTGAATTAGAAAATAAACGCTATTTTCTACTGATTGTGGTTATCAACGTAATATTTATTTAATTGCGGGCTGGCTTTTCATCAAATAATTTACTACGTGCTAGCCCAAAATTGCGATAGATATCTCAGCCTTTATAGCCTTACATTTATAATAAGTGTACAAAATATATCCGTACTTAAAGTGTGTTTTTTATGATGTAGTCATAAAGAAGTGCTTATGTAGTAATAAATGACTATCATCTAGTGCTATTAAAATATCCGTCCATATTTTTATGTAGGCATGTAATTATAGTGTACATTAGACAAGAGTTTTCACGCCATTTTAGTGCCGCCAAGGTGCAGCAAAATTTAGATATAATTAGTAATATAAGGCAGAATGTATTTATAAAATATTTATTTGTTTATTTTAATATGTAGGTGTGTGTAGGTACTTGTAACTTTAGTCCTTTTATTACTTCCTTGTTTTTGCCGCGGTTTTCAGGTATTTTATTTTCTTCGTGTTTATTTTTTTATATAGTTAAATCTACTTCGTGTAACTTAATATTTAAACCAGGAAACAAATTGTAAGCTGCAATTCTACAAGCTATCTTTTATTTTTCGTTACTAGTTATCTACAAAAATATTGCAGTTAATTAGGATCGTGTAGACGGATCCGAGGAACACCCAGAAATTACTTCGGCTTCAATAAGCATCCAAAATCCAATCCTCCTTCGCAAACAAACCAAAAATGATTTAATTGTGTGGTCAGCATTATTAATTAAATGCAGAGGTCTAAACGGCGATTTATTAAGCGTTACAAAGTTCCAGCCTATTTGTTATACATGACTTATAATTCATCTAAAACGTTCTGTCGTTTTTTTATGCGCAGCTTTTTATAGCCTTTTTTACTCTAACATCAATTAATTGACACGATATTCATAGGCGATAATAATTATAACGGGGTATAAGTGAGGTACACGGGCTAATCTGACGACCGTGACAGGATCGGATTGACATATCGGACCGACATCGTCTCCCAATTAAAACCTGTGAACATGTGAGTGCGTGTGTTTTAATGCTATAAGCCAAATTGAGTGGGAGGTTCTTTAGTTATTTTTTGACACCATTGTATATGAGCGGTTCGTGGAAAATTGCATCTTGATTTATTTGAAATATAACCGAATTTCTCCAGCCCGTATGTTCACAAACTTTTCCAAAGTAAACCTTTGGGAAATATTCCCAACCATTGTCTTTGTACGAAAATCAATACATTAATCAATGCAGTTATGGGAACTTAATCATCAAAAAGCATCATTTTTGAAAAAAAACATTAAGATAAAAACCTGATTATCACAAAATTTTCCAAATTGGACCCTTAAAAATGTGGCCGAACATTGACTTTGTACAAATAGATTGGCAAAGTCAATATATTAGCGAAACGGATTTTGGGAATTTTATTACCAACAAACACATCGTGTGGACCGCTGATTTTGACACACAATTGAAAACTTTATGGAATCATCACAGGTCCATTTACTACTCACAGAATTTTCCAAAAATAGAACCTCGAAGATGTAGCCGAACATTGATTGTATACAAATAGATTGGCAGAATCAATGACATTGAGGGAATGCAATTTTGGGAGTGCAGTCACCAGATGACACATTATTTTTCGCTAAGAACGTTTCGTTGACACATGAATTTCACACTAACATAAGAATACACTTTTGTTTATGACAGAATTTTCCAAAAATCGACCATTGACAAAATGCCGAAACTATTGACTTTGTACCAATAGATTAGCAAAGTCAATACATTCATGGAAGCTATCTTGGGGATTTAGATCACTCCTGGTGATGATTTTTACTAAAAACTATTCTATTGGTCCATGAATATAAAAATAAATCAAAATTATATAACCCAACAAAACACCTATTTACCATAGCATTTGCAATAATGGACCTTTAAAAATGGAACAAAATCAATGACTTTGTACGAATAGATTAGCAAGTCAATAAATTGACTGGAAGCCATTTTGGGGATTTCGGTCACTCCTGAAGATCATTTTTACTAAAAGCTATTCTATTGGTCCATGAATATAAAAATTAAATCAAAATTGTACTATAACCCAAACAAAACACCTGTTTACCATATAATTTGCAAAAATGAATCAAAACCAATGACTTTGTACCAATAGAATAGCAAAATCAATAAACTGACTAGATGCTATTTTGGGTATTCACTCACCAGAGGGTAGATATCTTTTTTGAAAACATTTCTGTTTTCTATGACTTAGACCGTTATATTAAAACTGTATTTTAACGTTAACAACAGAATTATCCATAAACAGACAATTAAGAATGGGTAGAACCATTGATTTTATACGAATAGGTTGGCAAACATTGACAGAATACTATTTTGGGGTTTTCAGTAACAGATCACTGTTACTAGAAAAATTCCTATCGATCCGCAAACTTGACACTTAAGCCAAAATTACACCTTACCATAAACGACAGACTTATTTATCACAGAATTTTTTTAAAATACACAACTAAGAACGTGTAGAACTATTGACTTTGTACAAATAAGTTGGCAAACTCAATATATTGACAGAATACTATTTTAGGGATTTCAGTAACCAGAGAACAGATCGCTGTTACTAGAAACATTTCTATTGTCCGCAAATTTGACAAAATTTCAACTTGCCATAAGCGACAGGTTGCTTCATGACAGAATTTTTCGAAAATAGACATTTAAGAACATGTAGAACCATTGACTTTGTACGAATACATTTGCAAACTCAATACATCAACAGAATACTATTTTGGGTATTTTAGTCAACAGAGATAAGATCACTTTTCTAAAAACAATTCTATTGGTCCATACCTTTGCCACTTAAATCAAAATTTCACTGTTACGTAAGCGACAGATTTATTTACCAATTTTCCAAAAATATATCATTAAGAATGAGTGAGAACTGTTAACCTTGTAATAATAGATCAGCAAAGTCAATACATTAAGGTTGTGGCATTTCGGGGATTTCAGACGCCAGTAGACAGGTTATTTTTCTGAAAAAAAAAGTTCTGTTGGTCCATGACTTTGACATTTAAATCAAAATATCACTCTAACATAAACAACAAACTTATTTATTACAAAATTATCTATAAATAGACGATCAAGAATGGGCGCAACCATTGACTTTATATGAATTCATTGACTAAATGCACTTTTCAGATTTTAGTTTAAAACGTTTTTATTGGCCTACGAAATTAACATAGCTATGAGAACTTAATCGTAAAATAAGCGGCACACTTATCTACACCGAAATTTTCAAAAAATAGATACTTACAGCAGAGCCAAAACCAACTTTGTACACCTAGACAGCCTACATTATTACAATGACTGAATGCGTTTTTGAAACTTTTACCGACAGAGGGCAACCTTTTTCTTAAACGTGTTTTGGATAAGCCCATATATTAATATTTAAATGAAAAGTTAATAATAAAATAAATGGCAAATATATTTAATAAAATATTTTACAAAAATGAGACCAATAACGTTGCATGAATAGACCAACAAAGTTACTACATTAACTAAATACATTTTTAAGAGTTTTAACTACTATCAGTTTTGTGCAAAGTGTTCTTATATGCCTACATATTTGACACTCGAATGAAAACTCAATCATAAAGCAAACGACAGATTTATTTACTTTACAAAATGTAAACCACTGATTTTCTTAGAACATGACGAACTTATTACATTACCTGAATTCATTTTTAAACTTTTACCCTTCATTTTTGCTAAAAACGCTTTCATATGCCCATCTGACATTCAATTAATCATAAAACAAACGACAATATTATTTTTTTCAAAATTTTCCGAAATATTAATAAGTGACCAACGTATTACACTCACTGAACTCATTTTTGGAACTTTTAGACACCAAGGGCCATCATTTTTGCTAAACACTGGTTTATAGGCCCATAAATATGACACTGACATGGAAACTTAATCCAATCACAAACGACAGATTTAGTTATTCCATTACTTTCCAAAATGTTAACCATTTACTCTCTACGAACATGGCAAACTTATTACATTCCCTGAATTCATTTTTGAAACATTTAAACACTAGTATCTATAATTATTACTAAATGCATGTCCTTAAACTCGATACTAGAATGAAAACTTAGTCCAACCATAGACGACAGACGTACATTTCAGAAGCTTCTACAATTCTACCCATTAACTCTCTACGAACATGGATAACTTATTACATTCACTAAATTAATTTTTGGAACTTTTAGACACCAAAGACCATCCTTTTTGCTAAACGCTGATTTAAAGACCCATAAATACGATAGTGAAATGAAAACTTATACAACCATAAACGACACACTTAATTATTCCAGAACTTTCCAAAATTTTAACCACTGATTCTAAAAAATGTGGCAAACTGATTACATCCACTGAATTAATTTTTGTAACTTTTAGATAACAGAGGCCATTATGTTTGCTACATTCTAGTGTATCGAACCATAATTAATATGAGACTGAAACGCAAACTTAATCCAGTCATAAACGACAAACTTAATTATTCCAGAATTTTCCAAAATTTTAACCAGTGATTCTATACAAATGGGCAAACTGATTACATTCACTGAATTCACTTTTGTAACTTTTAGTCATCATCATTTTTCCTACATTCTAGTTTATAGGACCGTAAATATGACACTGAAATAAAAACTTAATCCAATCATAAACGACAGTCTTAATTATTCCAGAATTTTCCAAAATGCTAACAACTGATTCTATACAAATTTGGCAAACTGATTACATTCGCTGAATTCATTTTTATAACTTATAAACACCAGGGGGCATCATTTTTGCTACTTTCTAGTTCATAGGACCATAAATATGACAATGAAATGAAAGCTTAATGCAATAACAAACGACAGACTTAATTAGTCCAGAACTTTCCACAATTTTAACCACTGATTCTATACAAATGTGGCAAACTGATTACATTCACTGAATTCATTTTTGTAACTTTTAGTCGTCATCATTTTTGCTACATTCTAGTTTGTAGGACCATAAATATGATACTGAAATAAAAACTTAATCCAATCATAAACGACAAACTTAATTATTCCAGAATTTTCTTAAAATTAAACCATTTACTTTCCACAAATAAACCAAAAACGCATTACAGTTTATGCTTACTTAACTCTATATTTTTTATCTTAAATAAATCCACATTTTCGCAGGTTTTAATTGAAATATCGTATCCGTTCGGTTTTCCTTTATACCTACTACCATAATCATCAAAAAGTGAAACTCCCGCTCTATACATTTCGGGTCCGGACTAACTTATATTTGTGATAAATCTTCCGAAGGCGTGTTTTTTGTATTTAATAATAATCTGATGGATTTGCCGGTCTGGTACTGCACTAAACTAACCCATAGTGACATATCCGACATGACAGCCGACAATGCCTTCTCCTCCATCCTTTGATGGATCAGCCTAAACATCTATTTTACGGATCTAAAATCCTTTTAAATTTTATATCAATTAATATCAGTATCGGAGCCTGGAACGTATGAAACTTAAAACCGTTTTGAAGATTATTTACGCTAATTTGATCGCACAAATTCTTCGACAGCCAATTTTGATTTGCCATAATTGGTAACGCACTAAAAGCAAGTTTAAGAAAATGAAGGGAGTTGTGAAGTTTCCTATTCTGGCAGTTTCCTAGAATTCTTCTATTTTCCATTTTTTTATTATATTTGCAGAAACGTTAACAGTAATTGTCCCCACAGAAACTATTGTTGATTTATTTACCTTTCATCCATATTTTGTAAATAATGAAAAACTTGTTCAGTTTAACCTAAAACATATAACGGCGATTTTGATGATGACATGATGATGATGATAATAATGATGATGATGATTGAATATTTTTAAACATTTTGTTACTTTGTGTATAACTCTGCACAAGTTTTCCATTATAATACCATTGATAAACCATTCGATTGAACTTGAACAATTAACCGCCTACCTAATAAATAGGTACAAGTTGAATCCTCTTCCCCAAATATATTTCCTGTTAAAATTAATATAGGTAAGCGTTTCCTTGCATAAGCCTGCAAGGCCGCAGTTGATACTATTCTATTGTTAATGATTC